>JBBMJZ010413103.1:10791606-10806440 GCA_037833815.1 Zingiber zerumbet | reverse complement strand
TCCTAAGATGTCATTCCCAAACCCACAATCCAAACACTATCTTTTACTATCATTCCATTTCCTCATTTCCAAACCCATCAACCAAACACCCTGAGTGTTAAAAGACTTCATTAGAAAGAGAGCCGTCCCTCAATTCACCTATAGAATAAATCTAAAACACAACCTATACCCGTTTGATATAAAACCTATACCCGTTTGATATAAAAAAAAAATAGAGACGTACTTTTAATTTTTGCTCTCCTTCGTTTACATACGAAAGTGATTGGATGCCCTTTATTCTCACAATAAACATACAACTTACTCCAGCACAAGCATCAACCGAGCACATTCCTTACTGTCCATCAAATTCTGCCTGTTCAGGCCATGCAACTTGAGTTAGGGCAGCATTGTCCTACAGTTGGCTACTAACAGCAAAAGTTGACAATCAAATCATCATCAGACAGAACTGGGAACAAAATTAGTTACCCCCTTCACTTTTATCTCTGATGAATTGAGGACAAAGTAGGTTCATAGAATTAGAATTTGGTAAAGCATGGCTCACAACAGCACTACACTCTTCACTCCAAGGAAAACAACAAAATACTCTTAACATCACCTGAATTGCACTGTGATGCAAACTAATCTCAGTGTAATAAGTATGAATAAAAATGATTCTGTTGAATAATCAATTGAAAACTAAGCCAGCGCTGGCGCGAATATCTTCTGTCAATTGGTTCAGAGATGGGATGCTAAAGTTGTGTGCTACCGTTCACAGCATCACCCAATGACTCAATAGGATACACATCAAGTCCTCTTGTTCGTCCGGGCGCACCTCCTTTAACATAAGATATGTCTAGCAACAACCTAGCAAATATCAAGCCAAGAGTCAATTTTTCCAGATAGGTTGTTCTTGGTATTTTAATCTGGTAGAGTGCAAGATGACTTACTGATCATCATCATCACAGTGGAGAAGGAATGTTTTATCTGTCTTAACTTCTACATCAGACACAAGAACCTTCAAGTTCTTCATGGCTGAATGAACAAGATATTTCACAACTTTGCTTTGAGAAATCAAAAAAAAAGATACTCAAAAGCATCAGTACATTGAGACATACTTGATCGATGTAATGGATTAGCTATTTCATCTGAAGCAATTAATTTCTGCAAAGGAAAAAAGAAAACAATTTCATTAGAATGTTTATTCATCACCAAAATATTGACACCTAATGTCAATATTGTCACGCGCAGAAATTTTTAGAACTAGCTATATCAGCTATTTGGATCCACACTGATGTTGGTTACATATACGCACGGTCAAGTAACATAGCTATATTAGAATGAATGGGAAACAGCACCTTAAGATTGTCATAGCATAATTCTAGTTCATCGTTCACCAAGACATGATCAAAAAGACCAGGAGATTTTGCTTCATCAAGCTCTGCCCTGGCATTTCTTAGTCGCTTCTGAATCTGCTCCTCAGCCTCTGTTGCACTGTTCAAAAGCCAAGTGAAGCATCAAAGAATATATCCTAAATTTTTGTAATCTAATGAATGCATGAGGAGAAATAAGAGCTAATGTTCTCAAATGTGTTTTTGTACCGTGCTCGTAACCGCTTCTCTAGCTCTTCAAATGACGGAGGACAGATAAAGACAAAGATTGCATCAAGGGAGCTTGCCCTCACTGATCTAGCACCTTGAACATCAATGTCAAGAATGCATCTCTGAGGAAATAAAGTCTTGTAAGTATAACAGAAGAAACACAGAACAGATTCCCCATTGAAAATCAGATATCAAAATTATTAGCATGAATGTAATTGCAAAAAAAGTAACAAAATTTAGTACCTTCCCAGAATCTGTAACAACTTCAACTGCCTCAATGCTTGTCCCATAAAGATTTTCATGAACTGAAGCAAACTCCAAAAATTTCCCATCTCTTATATCCTTCTCCATACTGATCCGATCTGTGAAGTGGTAGTGAACTCCATCTAATTCTCTCTCTCTTGGTGCTCGAGTAGTGTGGCTCACTGAAAATCCATACGTTGATGGAAATTCCTTCATAAGTTTGCTTATCAAAGTGCCTTTGCCGACGCCAGAAGGACCACTGATAACAATTGGTTTTGGTGCATTGCCAATGACACCCTTACTCCATGCAACTACCTCACTGCCAAGTACCTTCTTTTGCTCCTTAACAAAAGGGGTATCAACCTACCAAACACAGGGTCAAAATACAAAATGAACAATACAACATCTAAATTATTTTAACAAATGTTTAGCAATGATGTCAATTTGTTCTTGATGGACCAGAACTCGTTCAATAAATTAAACAGCACAAGAACAAAGAAAACTATTTGCCATCAGATATGGCTAGGCAAGATATTGAATATGAAATGAAGATATTGTCCATGGCAAAAGAGGAAACATAAGATTAGAAATTAAAAAACAGTTGAAACCTCAAGAAACCAGATGCTATCATCCAACATGGAATCCCTCTTAACAATCGATATCCTATCATTGTTGAGAAGAACAGCCAAGTGGCCTCCCACGTGGACAGGCTTCAGACCAAGAACAGTTGGGATTATCCTGCCCAAGTCAGTAAATGAATACAAATATGTCTAATTGTGTATCAAGAAAGAAAGTGAATACACACCATGATCTTGTTAAGTGGTCAAAAATTGTAACATTTACAGACGACTTTCCTCTATACTCAGATCCTTCGACTACATACTGAGCATGAAAATACACACTATCAGACCTTGATAAATCATGTTTAAAAATAATTAATATACGACAAGATGATGGCTAACCATCTTATCACCAAAGTTGGTAGAGGTCCGATAGCCACCTGACACAGAGTCATAAGCAACAGACTCAACCGAATTGTTCAGAATAGATTCAGGAACCTCTTCTCCCTGATGGTGATGGATTTCCAAACAAACAACATTTAGAAACAATTAGAATAGCCAACCACGCAGATAGCATAACAACCATGACAGGGAGATCATTTATGGGAGGCGAACTAACCATTGATACAAAGTACTAGTTCTTCCACAAATCTTCTGCGCCTGAATGAAGTTAGATGGTAGCAAAGTCAATTGAAAGACTAATATGTCCAATAAAAAGGTAAATACTTAAACTTTCGAAAAGTCAAAAACAAGTTCTTGAACAAATAAACCACTTGCACAGACAAATGGAATATCGACCAAAAATAATAAACAGATAAAAATCCAATCTTCTACAAGCTGTACGCCACTAGAACTACTTATATCCTCATAATCGATATCGCAGAGAACAAAACCTAGGATCATAGGAAAGAGCAATGGGTAAAAATCCAATCTTCTCCTAGACAAGGAATCAAATTTTTCTCCTTTAAGCCAAATCAAAGTTGCCAAGAAGGCCCGGTTCAAAATCCCATCAGGATTTCTTTTCGTCCTCCAATGTCAGTGCAAACCGTGAAAAAATAAAACCAAAATGAAGCGAGAACAAACAAAATTGAAACGGAGAAGAACAATCAAGGAAGACGAGTGAAAAAAGAAAGCCGAAACAAAAAAAATAAAAAATAAAGAATCTAAGATCTTAAACCTACCTTGACCTGTGCACGAAAAAAAAAACCAAAAGCGGAAGGAGAAGAGCTTCTCCAGGAACGAAGAACCAGAGGAAGAAAAGGCGGCTCCCCGCGGCAAATATTTCGCTATTACGGCACCCTTCAATTCCCCTCCCAACAATCTCCTTCCTTATATAGACAGGATCCGCAGCTTCGTTGAACTTGAAGAACGGAATCGCTCTTTCTCTCCCTCAAACAACAATAAAATTAAATTAAATTAAAAAGAGAAAAGAGGAAAGGAAAAAGGAAAAGAGCGAGAAACAGCAAAAGCGAGACGCTTGATTTGCATGGGCCACACGGGAAACCATGGACCGAGAACGGACCATCAGGATGATAGGAACCATGGATCGACTTGATCGCTACCGTTGGTTCGTAATCATTCGGATGAGAAAATATGCGCGTATCGAGATTGGCGATGGACGGCTGAGATCGACTTTGGTGAGAAAAATACGGAAATTTATGCAAGTGGAATAAGATTCTCCGTCCCTGTTCCCAGTGGACTACAATAGACACGCAATAATGTGCATAGTTGTAGCAAGTTGAGGTATTGACAATTTAATGGGAAATTATCTTTTCCATATATATATAAATAATAAACTATAGCTGTCTTTATTTAATTTATGTTAAAAATAAAAAGAATTATTTTATTCCGTATAAAAAAATTAAAATAATATATTTTTTTTATTAAAATTATGACAGCATTAGAATATCTTTAATCAAGTAGAATAATTTTAATAATAAAGCAATTATAACTAATAATTTTGTTTAGAGATAAGATAGAATAAATCAAATAAACTTTCCACTATATATTTTATCTTCAAAATATTCTTAATTTTAGTATTATTATAATGGCTACACCTAGCTACTATAACGGTATGTAATTGGTCTCTAATGGTATTATGATATAATATTTAAGCTGTCATCTGGGTACTTGTGATTTGATATCCAACTATCGCGTATTTATAGGAATTTTTTCATCAAATGAGAAAAACAACCAAAGGATACTAGATTTCTCGGTCGATTGTTGTATGCGCTTTTTAATTTATCCTGATAATTAGTAGAAAATTTCTATGAAATTAAATCGGTCATCCTAAAAATAGCTAATAAAACTAACTAAGATTATCTTATTATGTAAATAAATTGAGAAATACCTCAGACGACGGTCCATCAGCCTAATAATTTAAGATGAATTGTTAATTAAAAAAAATAATCTATTAGTTGATCAAATCTATAACTCGATTTTTAAATTTCTCAGAAATTAGGTAGACGTTCGTATGATTGACCAAGAGCATGTGGGGGACCTAACTAAACTTAAAAATTAACAGCGTTTGGGAAATGTCAGCTTCTTCCTAATTTCCTGGTCGCTTCGTCCGTGGTTGTCGATTTCGCCTTCAAGTGCTCCTACTTGATCACTTCGTTGCCACTCATGCCTAATTGCAATCTTATCTTGCCACCCAAGCTTCCATAAACATTATTAGCATCCTAAATCCATCTGTAATATAATATAATATAATAATTTTAAAATGTAAAATAATGTTCATGCTGATTTCATCTTCTCTCGCTTATTAATGTCATGTTTACTCCCGAAGAGGCAAACATGGGCAAAGAAAAAAAAAATTTACACGAGAGTAAAACAAGTTCTCGTGTTTACTTAACATTAAGGGTGCGTTTGGTTGGGGATTATCATTGATAACCTTAGTAGGTTATCAATAAAAATCTTGTTTGGTTTAGGTAACGAGTGATTCCCGGTAATAAACAATTCCCGCCACGTCAGCAAAGTCGGCATGCAACCCGGAATTGTATTACCTCAGAAATCTAAGGTTTTTGACGATGCCTGGGTTATCAATTTATTTATTCCAAAATTACCCACCATTCTCAATTTCACCAATTTCCTGCGCGAGGCATACGCGCTCCCGCAGGAGCTCGCCGTCAGCCTTCGAGCACACCCGAAGCTGCGACTGTGGCTCCTCTTGGTGGCGCGAAACGGCACACGGCGGCGTGGGCGAAGCAGACCAAAGCCAAATCCACCATTAGTGGTGGACAGTACGGCGAAAATCTCTACTGCCGCCCCTTGGATCTCCCCTCCTCTGCGTGGCCGCCCTTAGGAAAGCCACCTGCTCAACCGCAACAGCCACCGACCTTTACGGGGTCCGGCATGCGTGCCGTCTTCCTCCACACCGCAGGAGTCCGAAAGGAGTCCGCCGGCACCAGAGTCTTTCTTCCGCGCACCGCCGGAAACAAATTCGAACCGAAAAAAAAGTCAGGTACACCGTCTTCCATCGATTGCCAGAATCCTTCCCATGGATCTGGTATCTTCCACAATCTGTATTCATTTTTTTGTTTTTTCTCGTATGATTCAATTTGCTGGCCAATAAGCCCTCATACTATTCCTTGTCCTTTGCGTGTAAAGCTTTTGCGATTTTTCCATTTTTCATTTGTTTTTTTCAACCTTTTCCTATCGTTATTCCTACTTTGCGCAGGTTGTTCCACCGTTTTGGTGCCCGACAGAGTGGTACAGGTGTTAAATCTGAACCTCGATGAATTCGCAGCTCAACCACGATTCCCCGGTGGCTTTGTTCTCAGCCATGGTGATTCTTCCGCTGCGTTCCTTTTGTCAATCCGATCTGTTTTCTTGGTTTTTTATGTCACGGTAGAGAAGAGATAAACAAATTTTTATTCAATTAAATTAATTCAAAGTTAAAGGATAAATTAGTAAATGTAAATCTAAGTGATTGTATAACCTAAGTTGAACCAAACACTTAATAGGTTATGTTTTATTCCTCATAACCTTAGTTATGTGATTACTTGGTAATTACATAACTAAGGTTATACAAGATAACTTAAACCAAACACACCCTAAAAGTGATGTGTGGAGGATTCTAAATTTGCTTGTTAACCTATTTTAAAAGAGATTTTCATCCTCTGTTTGTCTCCCTGATGATGCCAGCCCATGGAAGATAATTCGAATTTTAATATGTCATAATCTTTGACTCTTGTGTCAAAATAAGTCATTCTTTTATTTGAATCAAAATTTATTGATAGACCTAAATTTATTACCAGTAAAATTTATAACTGGCCAAATTTTATATATGAAAAATATTATTTAGGACTTCTTACTCGAGACATCTATTTTACTATTTTTAGACATTTTTATTTTTTTTATATATTAGGTATTTTTGATATTTTAATCTTACAATTAAGATTTTGAATGCATATAAATGTACTGTTTAGTTGTTTAAAGATAATCTCTATTATTTGAATAAAATTTTTATTTTTGATAAAATTTAGACATGTCATTTCTCTTTAGTTTTCGATTTCTTTACAAGTTATCTTTCTTTTACTTAGAATAATAGTTATTCTGTCCAGTGGTGGATCTAGACAAAAAAGGAACCCCTCGGATTGCAGCATTCTGGTAGAATTTTCCTGGAGTAAGGGGGTCCTCAAGCACACCCTCGCTCTTCTCTAGATCCGCCACTGATTCTACCTAGTATCCCTCCCTCTCTCGATCAAGTTATCTTTCTTTTACGTAGAATAATAGCTATTCTGGATCTAGACAAAAAAGGAACCCCTCGGATTGCAGTATTCTGGTAGAATTTTTCTAGAGTAAGGGGGTCCTTAAGTACACCCTCGCTCTTCCCTAGATCCGCCACTAATTCTACCTGGTATCTCTCCCCCTCCCACACACACATACACACAACGATTGCAAGCTCTACTTGGTATGGCTATGACATTATGAGTGGGTTTGGCCGCAAGATCATGCAATATCTTAACCTGGCTATAAAATCGCGGATTACTTACTATCTTGATCTCCAAATGCAAACCAAACTTATTTTATCTATCAAATTCCAACCATCACACTATTTTAATTACGAAAATTCAATTTCAAAATCTCCACTTTATTATGTACTATTGGGCTATCTAATAAGTCACAACCTATCGAGTCAAGCCCAATAAAAAAAACATTAGAGACCACATTAATATCAAAATTTAAATGTCAATAAGAGATCTTCTAAATTTAAATAAGAAAAAAAAATACAATGTTAAATGTTTTCAATACCAAATATTCTATGAATAGTTTGGTCAATTTGAGTATAAATTTGTTCGAACTTTTTAAACATAATTATCCACTAATTATTGAAATTCTCTCCTGCATTAATTTTATCAAAAATAAATTTTAATTGAATGTCAATATATATACGGATAGGTTAGTCAAGCTATGTTTTTTTTTTTTTAAATTCTCTTCTGCATTAAGTTTTTTTTTTAAATAAAAACCTCAAGTCAACAGAGTATATGAGCATCAACATATAGTAGTCCTATCAAGACGGTCTAGTAATTAGCACATGAGGTATTGCCACACTAAAATTTAGGGTTCAAATCTTAGAAAAACTGAGATAAAATGTCTTCCTTATGTATTAGTCACTATTCCAAAGGCTAGTAGCCGCTCGTGATTTACCTCCTTTCCGTTGATATTAGGACGGATTGACGAAGACACTAGGAACAAATGTATTTACCTTTTACCACGATCAATATAGTAGTTGAGTTGGTATTTAATGATAGAGTTATTTAATATCTTTCTATCTAACAGGTGATTTGATATCGTGATTTATCTTTATTCGTATTGTAGACTGTAGACGGATTACTTAATTTGATTTCTTTTATTACTATCAGTTTTAGCTTGATTCCTTTACGTATTATCAAACTTTCAATTTTAATTTATTTGATTTAAACTTAATTGATTATTTAAGAGAAAGTTTTTATTTATTTATGAAAAACAAACTAACTTAAGATGAAGGTTTTTGGAAAAGTTTAACAAACTAAAAAGATATATATAGAAAATGCAATCACACTCCATGAAATAATTTGGCACAGCAAATCTCAAGAACAGAATCAAACTCAAACCTGCCCATGTCGAAATCACCCAGAGTAGCTAGCGCTCTCATCCCTGAGACTTCTCCGCCGACGGGAGGGGCTCGGAGTCGGAGCCCTTCAAATCCTCAAGCATTCCGACGACGTCCTCCATTTGCGGCCGCTGGCTGGCATTCCTCGCCACGCATTGCATTGCAATCTGAAGCATCCGAACCAAGTCGTCTTCTATCCCCGGGCACTTCACCAGCTCCGCGTCGAAAACCTCGGCCGTCCACTCCTCTCGCACCACCGACTGCACCCACCTCGGCAGGTCCACAGCCGCGTCGTCGCGTCCCGGCGACCGGCCGAGCGGAGCCTTCCCTGTCAGCAGCTCAAGCAGCAGGACTCCGAGGCTGTAGACGTCGGACTTCTGCGTGGATCTGCGGTGCTCGACGACTTCCGGCGCGCGGTAGCCCGCAGCTCGCGATCGGGCAGTCGTTGAAGGGCTCAGAAGCGGCGCGACGCCGAACTCAGAGACGCAAGGATTGAGTTCCAGCTGCGTGATCAGGAGGACGTTGGAAGACTTAATGTTGCCATGGATGAGTCTACCTCCAGCTTGAGCATGGATATGGGCGATTCCGCGAGCCACGCCCAGTGAAATATCTACTCTCGCGCGCCAGTCCAGTAGTGTTCTTCCAGCTCCATCCCTTCCTGCTCCTCATGGAAGTTCATATATCGTAATTAAAGATTTACAGAATGTCAGCTATTTTAAGTAAACTGTAACAGAGACCGGGCAACAATTTAGAGTTCACCGTGCAAGAAGGTGGATAGGTTGCCAAGCGGGGCGTAATCGAAGACCAAGAGCTTCTCATCTTTGGAGTAGTAGTAGGAACGGAGTTGGACGACGTTTGGATGCTTGCCGATGCTTCCGATGATCTCCATCTGCTGCTCGAACTCTCTCTTCCCGGCGGCTACTTCCTTCAGCCTCTTCACCACCACCGCGACGCCGTCCTCTAGGACAGCCTTGTAGGTCGTCCCATGGCTTCCTTTCCCGAGAACTTCGGCGGAAGCTCTTAGAAGATCTTCCAAATCGAAGTTGTAAGAGCATCCCTCGAAGAAGACCAGCTTGTTCTTCTCTGCCTCTTGAACGCTGCTGCTGTACTCCTCGAGCTTGTCGACGCTTCTGCCGCCGGCGCCGCCATTTCCTTTCGAGGTGCCGCTGCTGCGCTTCCTGCTCTTCCTCCTCGAAATGCAAATGAGCGCAGCCGTCACCAGTGCAAGAAGAAGGCATGATCCCCCGCCGGCGACTATTATGATGATCCCGGTGCTCGGTGTTTTCCAAAAGTTTCTTTTGGCCGAGCACTGTGGTAGGGGAGTGCCGCAGAGGAAAGGGTTCCCCAGGAAAGATTCAACGGGGAAACTCTGTAGCGATTCAGGAATGGAGCCGGTGAGGTTGTTGTAGCTCAGGTTCAGATGCTTCAGCTTGGGAAGTCGAAGCCGAGGTATCAGTCCAGAGAGAGAGTTGTTGTCGAGGTACAATGCCGTAAGCTGAGTCAGATTTAGAACCGCCGGCGGAATTTCTCCGGTGAAGGAGTTACTGGAGAGGTCAAGGAAGGTGAGGTTGGAGGAGAGTGAGGAAGGCAGTGCTCCTGACAGCTCGTTGCGTTGCAGGAACAGAGAACTCAGAGAAGGTATCAAAGGGACGTCGGAGGGTAGTTCCAGCGCGAGACGGTTGGAATGAAGACTCAAGATTTCGAGCGCATCGAGCTCTCCGAGTGTATCAGCCGGGATTTGGCCGGACAGGCCAGCCCCCGGCAACCGGAGGCTCTGCACGCGGCGGCCGTCCGGCGTACATGTGACACCGACCCAGGAGGAGCAGACTGGGACCTGAGCGCTCCAGTTAAGCTTCGGACCATGAGGGATGGACGCAGCAAACTCGAGGAGGAACTGGGCGTCGGAGTTCAGGTTGCCGATGGCTGAAGCTCGAAGACAGTGAAGGAGGATCACTAGAGGAATCCACAGGCTCAATTTCTCCATTCCTGCAGCTGCAAATTGAAGAACAAATGTACTGTAAGAAGTCAAAATTCCAACATCAGTAGATGAACTACTTATTTCCCATGGAGTGGTACCTTATGGTCTCCTCAGAAGTTAGACGCACACCAATTAATTCTCAGCTACTCATCTTTCTGATTATTTCTAGATGGGGGACCGAATTGCAACCTCTGATAAAGAAAGACTGTCTGTGTGTTGAATGGATCGAGGACCAACTTCTTTGAGGAAGGAAACTGCAGTTTGTCAGGAGATGGTGAAAGGGTGGAAATTGGAATTGAAGAACAGCCCAGAGAAGAGACGACCAGCACCAGGCATTTTCACATGGCAAAGATCAAGCTGCAGCGATCGCCGGCGAGGCCACGGAGTTCACATAAAGAACACATTTTTAGGCCTCCGTCGGCATTGGAGGAAGATTCGGCCTGCAATCAAAATCTCACCTCGGGGAGCTCCTCGTTTCCGGCTCCAGATACATGCTTCATTACGGCATTGACTCCGCCATTATCGCTCAACTTGGAGCTACACCGCCCACAAAAGAAGGATGAAGAAGAAATGATGAATAATAAATAAAGCAATTGGCGAGATTACCGGTCTCGCGAACCGCTCGGAGAAACTTTTGTCGGCATCTCAGTCACTCGCTTGGAGAACAACAAAAAAGAAAAAGAAAACACCTTTGTCGGTTTTGACTGTCGCAGGGGAGGCTGCGAACCTTGGCGGGACAAGGTAGCAGAACCATCATTAGCTAGGAATAATCTGGCAAAAATGGCGTCCAAGAAATCACTGAAGCGGGTCCATTGGTTGAGGATCGATTGAGAAGGATTCGAGGTGCTTAAGGCCAAGAGAGACAACAACAAAAGGTTTCAGAATAAAGGAAGAAAGATTCGCCGGGTGACGATGAAGCTGCTGCGTAAGCAAAACTCCTCCTGTTTTTGGACGCTGGCTGTGATCATGTCAGTTTGTTTTCTTCCATTTGAATACGTTTCGTTTACCCGTTCTTTTGTTTTGGTTAAAATAAAATAATATAAATTTAAATAAAGATGAATATTTTAAAAATTATTATTATTATTTTTAATGTGAATGATCTGGTTATTATTATTTTTAATGTGAATGATCTGGTTTGAATAGCTCACCACTATAATGTGACGGTAGAATGTCTAGAAATCTTGCTGTCATAATAGTTTAATCCTCCTCTCTTCAGAGTCTTCTCCCTTTAACCTAGCATATCTCAAATGTAAGGTTTGTCAAAGGTTTATAAAATTAAAAAAATTTAATAAAAAAGTTTGAATGATTATGAAGCTAAGATTTAGGTTTCTAATTCAAAAGCATGTTTAAAAAATCAAATTTATTTTTTCTCTTACAAGTGAAGCTAATAATTAATTGCATGGCTAACCCTTTCAAACTAATTAAAAAATGAATTATTTAATGAAACATTCAATTCTAATATTTTATTTTATAAATGGATAATAACAATTAAAATTATCGTCCTTTCTTTTATATATATATATTCTCGATGAATTTAAAAAAATATATTAATATATACACTATAATTAAATTAAAATTGATAAGTTAATTAAATATTAAATAAAAATTATAAATCGAATTAAATTAAAGATTATAAGTTAATTAATTTATTAATTAAAAGTTATAAATAAATTAAACCAAACATCATAATTAATTAAAATATTAATTAAAAACTATATAAAGATATTAAATAAAGAACTAATAAATAAATAGATGTGATTTGTAGCGTAGGACACATAAAAAAGTTGTATGGAGGTTTTTTTTATTATGGAAAGAATAATAGGTTTTTATACTTGTGATGTGGCATTGCAGTGACATATTGGGAACTATAAAAAAAAAAAGCTTATTGAAAGATTTAATCATTGGAGATGCCCTTATAAAGAGACTCACCCTTGAAAAGTCATTAAAGAGAAAAGCTCATGAGACTCACTCTTAAAGAGTCATTAAAGGGAGAAGCCCAAGAAACTCATCCTTGATGAGTTATTAAAGGTCATTAAAGAGACATTACCGTCATGTCCTTTAATGTTAGTAAATGTCGCACGCCGGAAACTAGAAAGGTCAACAACTCGATGACTCTGCTAATCGGAAGGTTGGTTGGTTCGAAGGTCAGAAAGATCGACTACTTGGTGGGTAGGCAAATCAAACCAGCTCTGAAGGTTAGAGATTGTTGATACGCCATGTGAAAGCTATGTTGACCAAGTCTTGAAGAGTGTCAAATGGTCCTTGTATTGATCGAACCTTGACCCTACCACATGGCTTCTTTATTGACCAGGTCAAGGACCCGCCACATGGACCCTTACTTACCTCCGTATCATAAGTATCCCCTTTAAGTCTAGTCGAATGAGAGTATAGACTGATTGACTAGACATGCATTCTGTTCAACGGACGTTAGAGTCCATGCAGCTAAGTAGCTCTAGGTCAATCTCACGACTCCCGAGTACTGATAGAGTCAGAGAGAGAATAAGTCGATCCTAGACTATGTCCAAGTCGGGAGATAATAATAAGATTGATCTCATGACTCTCGAGTACCGGTAGAGTCGGAGAGAGAATAAGTCGATCCGCAAATACGTCCAAGTTGAGAGATAATAATAAGTTCGATCTCAGGACTCCTGAGTAGCAGTGGAGTTGGAGAGAGAATAAGTTGATCCATGACTATGTCCAAGTTGGGATATAATAATAAGCTCGATCTTACAACTCCTAAGTACTAGTGGAGTTGGAAAGAGAATAAGTCAATCTATGACAATATCCAAGTCGAGAGATAATAATAAGCTTGGTCTCACAACTCTCGAGTACAGGTGGAGTCGGAGAGAGAATAAGTCGATTTGCAACTATATCTAAGTCGAGAGATAATAATAAGCTTGATCTCATGACTCCCGAGTACTGGTAGAGTCGGAGAGAGAATAAGTCGATTTGCAATATGTCTAAGTTAAGATATAATAATAAGCTCAATCTCATGACTCCCGAGTATCGATGAAGTCGGAGAGAGAACAATTCAATCTGCGACTATGTTCAAGTTGGGAGATAATAATAAGTTCGATCTCACGACTCTTGAGTATCAGTGGAGTTGAAGAGAGAATAATTTAATCCTGTGCCAAGACCTTTAGAGGATGTTCCACTGGTGAACTGACAGATGTGTTGACTATTGTCACTGGAACCACAAGGAGAGGGAGATCGAGAGGAGAAATCATCGTCACCTAGAACATCGATCGAGAATCGTTGAGCTATTTCAATCACAAAATACTTGTGAATTTGGTTTATCTACCACATGGGGAAGCTGAACTCTTTTGGTCCTTTTGGTTAGCTCCCGCTCCAGGTGCTGAGCCCTTTTGAACCTTTATTAATTGACTTTATTAGTTCCCAATTGGGGAAGCTAAGCCCTTTCGGAACTTTTGGTTAGTTCCCGCTTGGGGAGGCTGAGCTCTTTCAGACCTTTGATTAGTTCCCGCTCGGGGAGATTGAGCCCTTTCAGACCTTTATCAGTTGTCTTTATTAGTTTTCACGTGGCGAATCTGAGTCGTTTCAGACCTTTGATTAGCTTCCACTAGGAAGGTTGAGCCCTTTTAGACTTTTGATTAGCTTCCATTTGGGAAGGCTAAGTCTTTTTAGACCTTTTGGTTAGTTCTCGCTTGGGGAGGATGAAAGGATAGACCTTTTGGTTAGCTCTCGCTTGGGGAGGCTGAGTCCTTTCAGACCTTTGATTGGCCCCTGCTCAAGGAGCCTGAGCCCTTTCAAACCTTTATTAGTTGACTTTATTAGTTATCGCTTGAGGAAGATGAGCCCTTTTGAACCTTTGATTAACTTTCGCAGGAAGGTTGAACCCTTTCAAACCTTTGATTAGCTTCCGTTCGGGAAGATTGAGCCCTTTCGAACCTTTTGGTTAGCTTTCGTTCGGGAAGGCTCAACCCTTTCAAACTTTTGATTAGCTCCGTTCGGGGAGGCTGAGCTCTTTCAGACCTTTATTAGTTGACTTTATTAGTTCTCGCTTAGGGAAGTTGAGCTCTTTCGGACCTTTGGTTAGCTCCTACTCGAGGAGGCTAAGCCTTTTCATACCTTGATCAGTTGACTTTATTTGCTCTCGCTTGGGGAGGCTAAGCCCTTTCGGACCTTTGGTTAGTCTCCACTTAGGAAGGATGAGCCCTTTCGAACCTTTGGTTAGCTCCCGTTCGGGGAGGCTGAGCCCTTTCGGACCTTTATCAATTGACTCTATTAGTTTCCTCTTGGGGCGACTGAGCCCTTTCGGACCTTTGATTAGTGGAATTTCATTCACCCGAGATGGAGTGTCGATCAACCCTACGCTTTTCATTACAAAAGTGTATGTACATAATGTAAGGTCGGTGCAT
>JBBMJZ010413103.1:10611459-10622603 GCA_037833815.1 Zingiber zerumbet | reverse complement strand
GATAAGGCCCGGGGCCCTCATAGGCGAAAGGTCAACGACGCGTGGCGGTCAGGAGTCAATGGGGGGGTCAACCCCGTGGGCTTGCTGAACGGTTATCCTACGCCGACCGCCCGGCCGTGCCCTAGGTCATAGGAGTAGCAACCCGGCTACGAGCCGGGGTTTCCGACGCTCAGGAGGAAATACTTGTAAGGACGAGCAGGCGGTCCGCTCGGCCGAGTCACAAGACAAGGGTACGAGGCCGAGCGGCCTGTCCGCCCGGCCAAAGAGTCAGGCAACGAGACAAGAATATTAGTCCGAGCAGGTGATCATGAATCATCCCGGCCGGATATCATATACGCCAGGTCGGAGGTAAGGTGTCCGCAGAGCGGAGGGATGATCTGCCCGGGAAGAAGAGACCAAAGGGCACAGGGTAGTAGAGACGTCATCCTGGTAGCCCCTATCACTGACAACAAGCATGTTCGATGATCAGACCATACGCAGAACTGTACGACAGAAGATTCTGCTGTTCCATCAAGGAAGTGCTCGGACTATAGCAGTAAGGCACCAGGCATGTCTTTCTGACAAGCTCATACTGGGTATGGGGCAGGACACGTGCACGTCTCGATGTGCGTGCACCAGGTTTCTTATGGCTCTATATAAGAGCCCTCAGACTTCGCCGGAGGTATGTGATCCTCTGCTTTTGGAGCAACCTTTTCGCTAGTTCTTGCCTGACTTGAGTGTCGGAGGGTCGTCGCCGGGAAACCCCACCCGACACGACTTTGTTGCAGGTACACAGGAGCACGCGAGGAACCAGCAGAGAGGGAGCCACGTCCCCAGTGTCCGTCAATTCAGCGCTCGGACAGGATCAATAACCTACTAGTCGAATTTATCTGTTGGTTGACATGGTAAATCGAGTGCTTGGACAAGGTTCGGGCGCCTAGAGTGTTACTGATGTGGACTCCTAACGTCATCCGCAGTAATGACTAGCTGAGGTGCCCCTGCCGTACCAAGGTGGCTGAGCACTTGAAGTTTGGGTGCCTAGACACAGTCTAGGCGTCTGGAGAAGTCAACTTCATGTCAACTTGTCTGACTCTTCCCATTGCTTGGGTGATTCTCCGACCATCTAGAGTTGAGCTCACTCGAAGGCAACTTCAGTCTTCTCCTCGAGCAGTCTTTAGCTCCAACTTCTCATTCCTCAAAATTGTCGTGCACGTCCTTCTCATTCGCCAGTGTACTCTTCCGTAGCTCATCGTCCTTCAGATGCATCAAGTCCATCAACTCTCTTCCTGTGTCATCCTTCTCACTCGTTGCATCTTTCGCTCGACTTCATATGATCTTAAGTCCCTACACACTTAAACATAAGACATTAAATACGCAGAGCCTAATTTGACTCATTTCATCACATTAAAAGTTACCTAGGGTACTTAAAATCTTCTTCTTTTTGATGTGAATAAATCCAAGTTAAGATAGGGTTAAACCAACATAAAACAACTTAAATAAGTAAATGCAAATGTGCAATTATAACAAAAAATTTGCAATAAATATACCTCCCCCATAACTTAATCCATATTTTTCTTCATTTGATCACATCAAAAATAAAATAAAGAAAATAAAGAAAAACAATTTTAAAAAAATAGTGAAACTTATTCTAGGGGTGTAAGATTGAATTATCAGTTATATGCCTTATTACGAAAATTAAATTCAAAAAGAAATAATTTTTAATCAATTAAATAGAAGTTTTAAAAAAAAATATTTTAAAATTATTTTAATGTGACAAAAATTTTTTAAATTTTTTGTCAATAATAATCATAATAATTTGAACTCATGATAAAAAATTTCAAGTATAAAACTTTTTTATTTTAACCCAAAAATATTTTAAATAGATAAAGTTAGTTTTAAAAATAAATATTTAAAAATGATTTTCTAGTCCTTAAATTCTTGCTGATTTTTTTAGATATTCAAAATACAATGGTTATTTCTTGAAAAATCAAGTTTTTCAGAATGAATTTCCAAAAAAGTTTAAATTTTAAACTACATTTTACAATAAAAAATTTATAAAAATTAGATAATATCAAAAAATTTTGAAAATTTTTACTCTAACAGAAAATATAACTCATGTTCACAAAAAATTATGCTTTTGAAAAATCAATTTTATAAATATTTTTAATTGCTAAAATTCATTTTTCAAAAGAATTCTAAAAATCAATATAATTGACAGAAAATTTCAAAAATATTTTTATGAGTAGATAATATTTTTATTTTGTATAAAAAAAAATTCAACTCAAAACATTAATAAAAGATATGTGAAATAATTAATTTGATAAAGTAGTTAAAAACTAAAGTATATTAAATTTGAAGCATGCATAAAAATTAATTTAACTTAGACTAAGTATGATTTAGGAATTCAAAATAAGTTAAAAAATTTTATGGGATATATTTTTTTTCTAGTTTTGTAATTTAACTGTTATAAAATCTAAACTACCAATTAAGTCCTTCATAATTTCTAAACTTAAAAATTTATGAAAAAATTGAATTTAGGCATGTAGAGTCCTTTTTCAAATTTTCTAGTTGAACTTTTAATTCGTTATTTTTAATTTTTAGTTTATCATAATCTTCTAATAAACATGATTTTACTAAGGTAATTTTTAATTTTATATTTTATATTTTATATTTTTAATAGTTCATGCTTTGTTTTAATTTGTACATACTTCTAAAAAGCTTTTTTTTATGAAACCCTAGACTTTTTAGGAGGTAAGGAATGTACCTTACTTATAAAGTAATTTTTAATTACATATTTTCTATTTTTAATAGTTCATGCCTTGTTTTAAATTTGCACATACTTCTAAAAAGCATTTTTTATGAAATCCTATAACTTTTCAGGAGGAAAGGAGTGTACCTTACTTATCGTGATGTTCTCGTAATCTGTTGCATCCCTTTTATCACTGTTTTCTTCTAATATATCTATCCCTTCATCAATGTTTATTTCGGATGAGCTTTCGATGTCTTCTTAGTGATCCACCATCAGTGCTAACCCAACGTATTCTTCTAGCTCGGATTCGGATGAGGTCTCATTCCAAGTTCCAAGTCACCCACAGATTTTTTTTGTTTAGCCCATCTTGGTGCTTTATCTTTGTCATTTTCCTTGGTCCTTAGTTTTGGACAATTGTCTTTAATGTGTTCTTCTTCTAGTTATAGCATCAAACCTTTCATTTGCTTCATAGAAACTTCTTGGCCTGCGACTTATTAAACTTGTTAGACTTAAGGAGTTTACTGAATTTTTACCATAAAGGCTTATTCGTCTTCGTCAAGTGATGTGTCAGAATACGGGTTGTCTTTCTAGTTAGCATTCAATACTAGGTTTTTACTTAGATCATTTTCCCTTTTTAGACTTGCACATCTCGACTCATGTAATTTGAAAGTGAAAAATAAATTTTCTAATGTACTTACCTCGAGGTCCTTGGAGATATAGAAAGAGTCTGCTATAGATATCCACTCGAATGTTCTTAGAAAAGCATTCAAAGCATACCTTAATGAATCTCAGTTTGTTACTATTTCTCTGAGATTTATAAGTTCTATGATTAGCTTTTTGATTCTTGCATGGAGGATGAATGTCATGCAATATCAATTGAGGATCGCAAATAACAAGATATACTATCACAACAAATGAGGGCTCAATCACCAAATTTACTAAATACATTTAAAGAAATTCTAGGTTACATGATATTTAGGTGCATCATCAGCTTCGTCACGATTTTGTTGAATATATCTGGGAAACATGTCATCGTGATGAGTGAATGACTCATTTATCATCTATAAAATATTTAATTATTTCAATTACAAATTTGTGAAACATTTATATTCATATATTGTACACTATTTCTTTTAAAATTTGTACATCCTATATGGTATTATTTCTATTAAATAAAATATTAATATTAAATTTATTATATTGATTAATTATATGTAGATAAATATTAAGTAAAAATATTCATGGGCAAATTATAGATGAAATATATTAAATTGAAAAATAAAAAATAAAATTAATTTTATTTAAATATAAAATTAGATGTAAATTAATAAAATAACAGTGGAACCATAAATATTCAGTTGGTGAGATATTGATTATGAAATTTAGGATAGTTAGGAGTGAGATATTTGATGGGTAAGACTCATAAATATTTAGTTTGGGATATTTGAGAAGTAAGATATTTGATTGATGATGTGGATGAACCATAAATATTTGGGACTTAATTTTACCATGGTACTCTTGTAAAAGCTTAATTTTACCATGTCACTCTCCAGTTTCATCTAATCACCACAACAATTCTACTAGAAGACTTCTAAATTTGAGATATGAATGGTGTACTGATCTCCTAGGTAAGACAGAAATCACTACGGATTACTTTGCCTCATTATTTGCTCCGTCTAATCCTTCCCAATGGGACATTGATTTAGCAATTGACTTTATTGAACAGTAGTTAAGGAGAATATAAATAATATACTATGCACCCCTTTTACAGCTAAGGAGATATATATAGCAATTTTCCATATGCATCCATCAAAGTCCCCATGACTTGATGGATTTATAGCCTTATTTTATTAGAAATTATGACCAACTATCAGTTTAGATATTACCACTATGGCTCTCTCGATTCCTAATGATTAGAGTGATATATCGAATTGGAATTATACTATAATCACACTTATTCCTAAAGTTCGGGAGTCGACGTCTGTAAAGGATTTTCAGGCGATCAGTTTGTGCAACACTTATTATAAAATTGTATCTCGTGCCATTACCAACAGATTTAGGCCTATCATAAATAAAGTTGTGGATTTTTTTAAAGTGCCTTGATTCTTGCTACGATACAAGAGGGGTTTTGAATTTCACTCATCAAAAAATCTTTCTTTATATAAAAACAGAATTAGGTAGTGGAAAATAAAACAAGATCAGAAAGACTTGGGTGGTTTACTTGGTTTATAGCTCAGTCGAGCGACTACTACTTCAAGGTCTGCAATCTTTGACTGCTTAGATGGAAAATCCACTATAGAAGATGAAACAAACTCGTACAATGAATGAAGGTGGATAGTAATAAACTACTATTACCTTAAATAAATGCAAGTAATAAAAATAATATATCGACAATCGAAGAAGTAGAAGATGAGCGTAGATTGTTGAAGAGCCTTTCGGTGTCGTATTAGCAACACTTGCACGTTCTAAGCAGTAGAAAGAGTATGAGACGATGAAAGAGTTGATTATCCAACCTCTACTTTGAGGCTCCTTTTATAACATTTTATTTGGTTGACTAATCCTTTTTCAGTCGACTGACCTCTAGAAATTGCTTGACTTCGCATCCAGGTTCACGATCTGCCCAAATCATATCTTCTATGAAATATGCTTTTATCAGTCGACCAACTCCCTGTTCAGTCAACTGAATCTCTGAAATTTCCTTTTGCTTCTCAACCCGATCTTAGCCAATTTGCTCTTACCAAATGTGTTCGGTCGATTGACCCTATATTTGGTCGATTAAACTCTGTTATTTGTTTTGTTGTTTGATTCAAACTCATCAAAACTTCGATTACCAAAATAGGATCGGTCGACTGATCATGCTATTGTTCGACTAAGACAACATTTCCTTCTTTGGCTCAGTTTGAATCTGATCTGATCTCATCATTGGGGATCGGTCAACTGAACCATTTGGTTTGGTTGATTGAACCTTTTGATCACTATAAATTTTATTTTTCTACAAAATAAAGTTGCATAGTATAATAACACTGTTTCTATAAAATAGAGTTAGAAACAGATAGGTATGCATGCATTAATATAATAGTTAGGATTGTTTTGATTTCAACTTAGAAACTTTCGTTAGTTTCTTGAGTTGGATCACCGCCTAAGGTTGTCTCGACTAGGACATAACCTCATCACTCCACTCTAGGAGTTTACCTCAACTTACTCACCAAACATCTGGTCCTTCAAACCTATTTGAACTTTCTCTAGTCCTACTTAGTGTCTGATCAATTTGATCGACTAAGACTTTCTTGCAATAATGAGTTAGCACAATAGATATAAAATAGTAAAGTAAAATAGTATTAACAACATTCAAGATTTGTTGGTTTGGTCAACTGTGCGTGGTTGACTAAAAACCATTTGATCACACTTGCTTAGATTTTACTCCTCTAAGACTTCTTATCTGCCTAACCTCCAATTAGGAGTAGTTCACTCGGTAGCCTTCTCACCACTACCAAGCCTTCAGTCACCTTAACCACTTGAACTTGCTAGTTATTCGGTAGACTACTCACCACTGCCAAGCCTTCGGTCACCTTGACCATTTGGACTTGCAAGTCACTCGGTAGACTACTAACCATTACCTAACCTCCAGTTAAGACTTCTTCTTGGTTAGGTCAAGCTTGACCAAACTCTATTGAACATATTGACAAACAAATATCAAAACTTTAGAGGTTGATTACACTAACACCGTCATCTATTTAAGGGAGTGAAGGTTGCAACATCTAGGCCAATGATATCACATTTATTTTTTATAGACGATAATTTGTTTTTTTTTTTAGGCAAAAAGGGAGGATTGTGTTCAAGTATAAAAATGCTTACATATTTATGAACAAGCCTTCGGACAGTTGATCAACTATGAAAAGTCTACTCTTATGTTTAGTTTGTGTACTTCAAATGATGTAATTACTTAAATCAAAGACATACTCTCAATGATAGTAGTAAAGGGTCATAATGTTTATTTAGATCTTCCGACTTTCTCATTGTGACACAAAAGGCTTTAGTTCGTCTACTTACGTGAGAGAATTTGTACAAAATTACAGGGATGAATTTCGAGGTTCTTTTCGATGGGGGGATGTGAAGTGATGATCAAATCTATGTTGCAGGCAATACCTTTCTATGCTTTATCGTGCTTTAGGATCCTAGTTTCTACATGCCAATAAATCGAGCAAGCTTGCGCTAAATTCTAGCTGAATGGTAAAGATGACAAAAAAGGAGTTTATTGGTTGTCTTGGGCTGCCTTGTGCAAACCAAAGAGTCTTGGAGGTATGGGTGTTCACAATCTTTTATCCTTTATCAAAGCTCTTTTGGCTAAACAAGTTTGGCTGATCATTCAATCTCCGTATTCGCTAGTGGCATGTGTGCTGAAGGAGAGGTACTTTAATCACACTGATATTATGGTGACAAATCTTGGGTCAAATCCATCTTATGTTTGGAGATCCTTGATGCGTGGTAGAAATCTCATTCAAAAAGGTTTGTGTTGGAGAATTGGGAATGGACATAGTGTTAGATTTTGAAAGATGTCATAAGGTAATTGTTTTATGATTTTTATTAAATATAGATATACTATTTGAGTACATATTATATGTTTAATTATCTTAAATTTATTTACTGAATATCTGTAATATAATTCATAGCATGAGAGAAATTGTGATTGGATCACAACTAGTGATTACCTCTACATGTGCAATTATGAACGTATTGAATTTCCCTTGTCGTCGAATTGATACATTCAGACATCGTCAATTATGTAAAACTAGCACGGGTTATACTCCTTGGTTCGCCAAGTAATTGTTTTCTCACTGGCTGGAGATATTGGGATATTGAGAGTTAAATGTGGATGCTAGTTATGGTAACTAATTCATTGGAGTAACTCGCTGCAAGACTTTATATGATTATCTATATATATATGGATATGTCTGTGAATCTCTTACTTTAGCTTATGTGAAAGTTTCCTTCGACTTGAGGTATACAAGTCATCTTGGTCATGGAGACTTATACTTTCACATCTTAAATAAACACCTCATTAAGGTGTAGACCCGGGATGATTGGGTATAAGTCGAAATGTCCGAAGAGACGTATACCCTATGGCCACTTGTTAGAATTATTACTCAAAGTCTTTGGTCAAAGCATTACATGTTAAGAGTACGAGACTCTTACACACATGTACGAGTAATTTGAATCCGTAGAACGAGAAAGTATTACTTAGGCTAGGTGTGACGTAGTCAGTTTAGTGGGGGCAGTCACATAAATCATGTCCTGAACCAAGTGGGTATAAGATGAGTGAAAGGAAGAAGACACGACTCACTATAGCTGCTGAAGTGTTTAGAATTAGTTCTAAGATCAACTATAATTTTTCGGCTAATTGGGGGATCATGATGTACTACTAGGTGTCACTCATGATCATTCTATAATTAAGTAATAAATTTTAGACAGTCAAGATAAATCGAGAACCTATTGGGCCACACACACTAACAAGTCTCTAAAAGACGTAAAACAAGTTAAAGAATAAGATTCTTAGATTAAAAGATAAATATTTGGTTGGACCATATATAAGATAAATATAGAAATATTTGTCATGATGGAAACATAGATGGGCAGCATCTCTTATGATAGAGTTGAACCATATTTGGTTTAATCATGAATTAGTTATGAACCAACTTGATTTAGTTGTGAACCAAACTAAAGGGTTAATTAACTATTTTTTTGTTAAGGGATACTGGGTTGGATTTGACTTTTTAATCCAACTCATTAAAGAGGATTATATATAAATGTAATTAGGAGAGAATTAGACATAAGTTTCATTATTTGGTTGATTGATTTTTGGAAACCTAATCCTCCTCTCCCTCTCCTCTCTCTCCGCCGCCAACAAGAGGGTGCTCCCTCTTGTTGCCGTGACTACCATAAGGGAGAAAAACTATCCCTTGTGTGTTTTTCTTCTTCTTTCTCTTGATCACTCTTCTTCGCTCGTGGTTAGTAACTTCCGAAGGAGAGGCTTGTACTCAAGGAGTTGTCTTGAGGAGCTCAGCGTGGATACAAATAGAGGCAAGGTTCGACAATGTCACTACCGTTGATGCATTTCTCGTTACAGGTTATTCGTAAGATATACCTAGCATTAATTTATCTTCTGTAAAATTTTAATTATACGATCATGTTTGGCATGTTGTATCCTTGTATGTGTGTGGTGTGTGTGTGTGATGTAATAATTAGGAATTATTATTATTTTATTTTTTACTACGCATGTTTATGAAACATATTCTATCACGCACCCTTATCGAGCATATCCCAACACATAGCATATTAGCAAATTTAGATCCATGGATTTAAAGGTCTTCCAACTTTTAAAAGTTATTTCAACTCTCTTCTAGACCCATTGATTAGAGTAGTTAGCTTTATCACAAACATGAGAATGTGGGATGAGCAGGAGGTGCGCACAAATTTTGTCACACATAAAGTTGAAATAATCTTAATATATCGTTGAACTGTAAGGGAGGTAAGGACATTCAATTTTGGCAGGGAAACCCCAATGGTTGATATACAATCAAATTTGGGTATCTCTTGGAGACAAACACTGTGAATTCCTTCATTTCAATCTCCTCATGCCAGTAAATCATAGTGAAAATTTATTTAGCGACTTCAAATTCCCCCTAAGGTTTGGATTTTTTTTTTGTGGTGAGCATCCAAAGATATTATTCCTATAGGAAGAAATATTAAAGCTAAGCAGTTTTGATTGAGGATTTTTATCCTTTATATAAGTCTCACGATGGGTTCACTAGTCTCTGTATTTTGTTTTATCCAATGGTTTGAAGTGTTTGGAAACACTCCAAGTTCTGAAGCTATCTTAGCAAGGCCAATATGACTTCTTTTGTTGATTGCGACATTTACCTAGCCATGATGGTTTCAAATGATGAGTTTGAACTGTTTGTAATGATGCATTGGGCAGTGTGAAAAGAGATATGTAAATGAAATTATAATCCGAATAGCATATTGACTTAGTTCAGGGTATATTGGGTGCTTACGATGCTAAAGGTATTCCGGGAGTCTAACTTGATAGGAGAGGTACCATACCCTTTGATGAAGGTAAACTCAGAACAAGTTTGGAAACCTCACCAGGTTTGGATGGATGTGGATGTGGGTTATGATGAGGTCAGGAACCTTTTTAATGTTGGAGAAATTGTTCAAGATTCGCATGAATAGGCTTTGGGTGCTAAGGCAGAAGCTACTCAGGGCCTGAGGTCAGTGAAGGGTGCGGAGTTGACAGCAATTCACTATAAAATGAGCTTATGTTCTCACTTGGGTATTCAAAATGTTTGTATCTACTCAAACTCCTTACAGGCAGTTCAAGCAATAACACATCCTGCATTGGATTTAGGTCCCGATGATGTATTAACTATGGAAATTAAATCTTTGCTTACTACCCCGAATTTTATCTCCCTTGCTCATATAAGAAGATTAGCTAATAGTTTTGCTCACTTATTGATTTAGAAAGCTTTCCTTTTTTTCCTTGACATTTGAATAGCGAAAAGATTCTTATCCTACTTGGTTATACCAAGTTGTATCTAAAGACATAATTTCTCTTATATATATATATATACCCGACACTTTATGCGCGACCGTGAGTGAAATCTGACATGGGCTATCTGACGCGGCCAAAACTCAATTTTTTCAATCTCTCTCTCATCTACATGCAACAACTTTTCTCTCTCATCTGCATGCAACAACTATAAAGTCCTTATTTCTCTCTCATCTGATTGCATGCAACAGCTTTATTATCTTTCTTTTAAATTAAAATGATATTTTATCTTCTCTCTTATTATTACATGTTAAAAATTATTGTGGTAGTGATGATCTAACGTAGTTGCTATGTAGTAGTAACTGCTCTAACGGTGTAGTAGCTGCTACAACGATGCAGAAGCTGCTGCAACTGTGCAGTAGCTGCTACAACGGTGGAGAAGTTGCTACAACTATGCAGTAGCTGCTATAACGGTGCAAAAGTTGCTACAACGGTGCAATATCTGCTACAATGGTGCAGTAGCTGCTACAATGGTGCAGTAGCTGCTACAACGGTGCAGTAGCTGCTACAATTGTGTAGAAGCTGCTATAACGATGCAGTAGCTGCTATAACGGTGCAGTAGCTATTACAACGGTACAGTAGATGCTACAACATAGTAGCTACACAATAACACTGCTACACATTATAGCAACTATTATACAGAAACTGCTACAATGTGTAGCAATTATTGTGAAGTAGCTGGTACAATATTGTAGTAACTACATCACCTTTAAAAATTAGTAGCACAGTGGTTGTTACATGTAATCAGATGAGAGAAAAACGAGGATTTTATAGTTGTTGCATGCAGATGAAAGAGAAAAGTTATATATA
>JBBMJZ010413103.1:10521966-10562065 GCA_037833815.1 Zingiber zerumbet | reverse complement strand
TCAACCGCGTATGACGTCAGAGGTGGCGACGTACATCAGGTGGTGTTCGGCAGAGTGAGACAGTCGTCCTCAGCGTGAGGCGACAGTGCTAGAAAAACACGAAGTGCCCTCTCTCATTTCCATCAACGGTACCCTAAATCAAAGGGGCATAAAGGGCGGCTTGGTGCATAAAACTCCCGCTATACTGGATCCCAGGGAAGGATTCATTGTACGCAGTCTTACCTTGTTTTTTATAAGAAATTATTTTTAGCATTTGAATCCATGACCTTTTGATCATAAAGTAATTAACTTTATTGTTACGCCTAGGGCTCCCCTTAATCTCCATCTCACCATATCAATGGCTTTTACAGAGCGAACAGGGTGGCCCCGGTGGAGCAGTTCTACTCCGACGTGGGCATCAAGCGCCGTGCCCTCAAAATCTGGATCCACATCAGCACAAGAACAAACACTCCATCAGAAACCACCAGCAGCAGCAATTTCTTCCACCACAAGAATAACACCAGCAGCTCAAAAGATTTAAGAAGAAGAAGAAGAAATTAAATGTGTGCACTAATTATCAAATAGCTGTCATTTTAGTAGAATTTAGTGATTTAACTCCTGTTGCATTAAACAGGACATGCCTAAATTTTCCGTCTGGAGGATTTCTGAATGCGATGGCATTGGGATGAGATCCCAAAAGGAAAGCCAGTTTTGTCACATCTAGAGCTTCTTTTTCACTTTTGTCGTCGCAAGGGGAATTTCTCCTTGGCGTGTGAGGCATCCAATTACGACTTCTTCTTTTGGCGACCTGTGTCCGCTCGAGCTCGATGCATCATGTTCCAAGAGATCTAATTTGCCGCCCTGGCACAATGGTGCAGGCGCCTTTTTAATTTATACCGTTTTAAGAATTGAGTCTTAATTTTCATCAATTAATTGGTAAGTTTTTTTAATAGATGATTAAAAATACTAGATTGATAGGCTGTTCTTTCTAAGTATTTTTTTTTTAAATATATGGCCAGTAAAAAATTTATAGTCACTCCAGAACTCGAAGGCATAAACTAGATATACCGTGCCAATTTAAAATAAAAATTATCAATTGCCACTACGACTTGTAAGAGATTTTCTCTCTAATAATTAGCGAACGTGAGAAAATAAATTGAATAGGTATCCACGAACACCTCTTAGTTTACTCTGAAAAATTTTTACGGGATCAGACCAATCATCCCAAGATTAATTAATGTAAACTAGATACCTTGTGTCAATTTTTAAAAAATATATCAATTTGTCACTACGAATTACAAGGGATTTTCTCTCTAATAATTAGTGGACTTAATAAAATGGTCAGTATAGGCCTCCATGAGCATCTTCTAATGTACTTTGATAGTCGATAAAAAATTTCTATGGACCAAATCGATCACCATTAAAATTAATTGATTCAAATAATTAGATATATAATATTAATTAAAATATAATTTGCTAAAAGTGCTGGAATTTAAATTTAAGAAGCATCCATCTCCATCTTTATTAGGATCCTCACATGGGAATGCATGGATACTTAATTTAAAAGACAAACAGTGTGTTGAGGGATTTAAGGTTCGCATATCCGATTCAAAGCCTGTGTAATCCTATAGTGCTAGATGGACTGTGAAGATCGATTCTTGACACACTACTATAAGTGATTTTGGATTTACCTAGTGGGTGAACCGAGGGAGGCTTGTCTATCTCCAAGACTCACCAAATTGTTGGGGTTTGGTCGATCAGTTGTAGCAGACTCTTCAAGGGTCTGAGTTGGAGATTGCTTTGAGTTCGAGGTAGATTCAGAGAATGATATTCGATAGTGAGGTCGGCATGAGCATGATTTCATGCCTCAAAATAGTACCATGGGATCTTATTTATGTCTTAATGCACACCCTTAGTTGCAACATCCTCCGGTCCAGTATTGAGGTCGTAGTGGCTCCTATGACATTGGATGGAGGAGAAAGAACGAGTCGGAGTCGTCAAAACGATAACAATTGTCACTATATATACTCGATAGATCAACCACACTCGCTAGAGAAAACTTTCTCCTTACGAATCCACCAAGAATATATTGTGAAAGGAAGGTGACTATGAATGAACAACTTTTCAAAGAGAAAAATAATCCATTTTAGCTAGTGAGCAAGTAAAGAGTAAGTAAAGAGTAAATAATCTTAATGAAAGTTCATGCCAAACTTTTCAATTGGATATATAGCTTGGAGAGTCGAGTAATCAAGATTTTGTTGATTTCTTTGTTTGTTTTTTTTCACACCGCCACTAAAGTTTTGAGTCATAGGAAGAGGAGAAAAATCAAATGGGCATGTTGGATTGCACCATAGATCATATATCCCGAAGAAACTCCTACTTGTTTGAGTTTAAGATCCATCGTAAGATAAACACAAGTCCCATTGGTGAAGAATCTTGCCAACCAAAGGTTAAAATTTATTTAGACACAAAGTAGATAATATCATACTATTATATATATTTAAAGTGAAAAATATCATGCTATTATGAAAATATATAAAAAAATTTATCCTAACACTTGACATTAAGATTGATAACATGAGAAACATAGGAAGAAATCTGGTTGCAAGTAATAAAGTGAGTCATTCTCAAAAATCAATAAACAAACACCACAACAGACTCATTCTTCCTTTGAAAGGCAAGTCCAAGATGACCAATAGAGCATTAGGCATGGGCAAATGTGTGTAAAGACTAGGATTTTGTAGACAGATAAATCATAAGTGATAATTTATCTTAGCATAGTAGTCCTTTACGTGGGAGAGATTGGATATCCAATGAGATATTTTACACATGTTAAGAATTAATCCTAAGATTTATTGAAACAAATACTCATGTAGATACCAACTGTACTGAGACTAACTAATATTTTATGAATGAACTTTAACAACATGATATGCACGACGACTCTGGATACCAAGTCTAATATCTTTAGGTAGAAAGGACCGTTAAAATTATGTTAACTTAATTCTAATTTTATGAATGCCAAAGTTTTATCTATATCAAAATATCCATTAAGTCCGCTTTCATCTTCATAAAGTTTTTTAGCACTTTAATTTGACCACCTTTACTTGTATAATAGTGAGAAAAGAATATCTTCAAGATACCAAAATAGTCAAGATGATGAAAATGTGTCTGAGACTTCACTAGCTCCCCAATCAAAGTGGATTAAAAATACTTTGCGACATGAAATATGAATCATAGGAAAAACTAACTTGCCAAAAAAAAATCCTGATTAAACAAAATAAGTTCATGATGAAAACTACCGACACGTTTTGAGAGAAATAATTTTTTTTAAAAAAGAGTTGATTTCGTGATTATGTTAGACTAAACAAGGAGTTTTGGTAGTCGAAATGTGCCCCTACTTGGTCCGACCTAGTGGACAACTCTTTTGATAGCGGACATGCTCCATAGGTCCTTAATTCGGTGGACCTCCGGCAAGATCGATTCTTTCTTGCTAAGGAATGTCTCAACTAAGTGCACAAAATTAGATGGAGCAATACTACATTGAGAAAATTAAAAAAGAAAAAATACACTCGTATTTAAAAGAAAAAGAAGGAAAATAGTAAAATTAAGATAGACAAGGTAAAAAATAAGAGAGGGAAAAACAATAAAAGGAGACAATAATATCTTTTATAATGTTAATAGAGTCCAATAAATATAGTTATATAATTTATCTAAAAATGTGGTTTACAATCACAGTAATGTAGTTATGAAAATAAAATGAACCATCATAATTAATCATAATTACAATACTAAATACGATTCACATAATAGATTGGAACTAATTAGCTAGGGCTGATGTTACGCTGCATGACCAGTTCTAGTTTAGGAAACAAAAGCGCACACACACACAGATCTGATCCATCTCATTCACTAGATTAATTAGATTATATTGCATGCCTAGATCCTAATTTTTGTACAAGAACTACGATCGCAAAACGTACGATCGAGAAAGAGTACCACTGATCATATATATAGGATCATAGTTAATTAATAAAGTTACCTGCAAGATTAAGATCGATCGAGATAAGTCATGGCTGCTTTGGCTGGAAGGAGGGAACGACGTCCTGCAGGAGGCCGCAGTCCGGCAGCTGAACCGGCGGCCGCCAGGGATTCGACTGCGAGAGCTGCATGCCGCCTCCGTCTGCCATGCCGCTGAGCGCTCGCATTTGCTGCAGGAGGCGGCTGCGGTGGTGGTGGAGGTGGATGAAGTTGTCTGCCGGCGCTGCGCATGCCGCGGCGGAGAACGGAAGCTGCTGCGGCTGAGGTGCCGGTAGGTAGAGGCCTCGCTGCGCGGCGGCGGGGCTCGGGTGGGTGTGCTTTCCTTCGTAGGTGGTGATCACGGTGGACGGGTCTTGGTACGATCTCTCCACTCTCTTCTTCACCGGACACTTGTGCGTCGTGCAACGGTAGTAACTTCTGCGATAACGATCGATCGATCAAATTAGATCAACCGGCAGCCGAATTAAGAGATCGGGAGCTGAGGAGGGATATTTCATGTGGATAAAACCTTGGGAAAGGGCTGTTTTTGACTGCCTTTTGGCCGTATTTTCTCCATCGATAGCCGTCTTCCAGATGATCCACCTCGCTCTTGGTCATGAAGGCGAAGCGAGGCTCCCTCTGTCTCTTTTCTCCCTTTTTCTTGGCCTTGTTCCTGCACCACATGCAGATCGCGAGTGAGCTAGAGCTATCAATCGGAAGGAAGGTTTTCGATAGTTTCCCTCTCCGGCCAGATCTCTGTAATTTAATTCACCTAGCTTTTGATCTAGCTAGAGAGATCGATCGAGTGCAAGTTCGATCGTTTGTTATAGGCAACCGATCGATCGAAATTGATACATCTTACGTACGCTTTGAGCTCGGATTTGTCAGCGTCGATCGCCGCTTCTGATCGCTCTTTCCGCCTCCCCTCGTTGAGCATCTCCCCATCCGCCGCCACCTCCGTCGTCGACGACGACGCCGCCGAGCAGTTAGCCGACACCGGGGACGACGACGACGACGCGCCTCCAGTTGACGGCGCTGTGGCCGCTTGGATGGGGCCCCACTTGACGCCGCTGAACCCGACGTCTGGCTGCCAGCATGATTCGTCGAAAGGGTCGGCCAGGTAGTAGTCGTCGAAGGCGATGAGGTCCTGCAGGCTATCCGACACCGGATTCTGCCCGGTACTGGCCGGGAAGATCAACGAGAGATCTCTGTCGAGGGGGTAGCCGAAGAGCCCCCGGTCATCGCCGCCGGACATGGAGAGGTCGGGACGTCTCGACGGTGGTGGCGGAGAAGAGAAAGTGGAGGAGAGCAGAAGAGAGAGGCGCCGTGTGTGGGTTTAGATCGTAAGCTACGCTCTCTCTGTCCTCACTCCCTCATTTATCGAATTACTGACTCCATTAATCAATTATTAATATCAATAAAAAAAAATTAAAAATAAATAAAAAAACGGTGGAAAAAAGTCCGCGGTCAACAAGAGAAGCTGTATGTGAGTCAGCGGCCACCGGCCACCGGCGGTGGGTCACGTGGGCGGGAGGAGAGCGGGGCGAGCAACGGTCCAAAGCTGTAGATCTCTTCTTGGATTCTGGTCCCACGTGTCAGTTAACCACACGTTCCCGCGGCCGTTTGGCCCACCGTGACGACCCCGCGCGCGTCACGCGATGTTGACCGCAATGAGCTTGGGAGCAGCGAGACTTGCCGTCCGATCATCATCCAACGGTGCCAATGAAGTTTAAATTAAACTTACGATATAGTAGTTTAATAAATTATCCCTTCAAAATTCAATTTAATTAAGGATAAATTGAAATTTTGCTACTATAATATTAGACTAATTGGTTAAAAAGAATAATTTAAGTGTATATATATATTTTTATAACGAAAACAAAAAATCATCCTTTTAATCTTACCAATTTATATATTAACTCAATCACTATCTTCTTGACCATTTAGATGTCGAAATCAAGTGGACTATATATATATATGAATATGTTTAGGTTCAAAAAATATATGTGGATATTGGAGTCAACATTTTGTTAGATATTTGATGAGGGAGATGGGGTAATTAGTTTTAAAGTGGATGAATGGATGCAATAAGTCAACTAATATAGCCAATCTATCATTTGTCTTGATCTTCTATATAATTAAACTTGAAAATAAATTGACTTGCATACAAATGAAGTCGCCTCACACATGCATGTTTTTTATTTTTTTTATTTATTTTTATTGTTTTTAGTTTTTGTTCTTCCCAAGACAAGACCTACAAATATACCTACTACAAGAATCTGCACAGTTCACAAGAATGTTTGGTGAGCAAGCAATTGCTATTGATTAAGCAATGAAGATGGAAAAAATGTATGTTAAAAGAACAAAAAAGTATCAGAGAGTTGAATATCAGGAAAGAAAGGTCATGATTTCTTGCATAAGTTAATCAAAAAGGTTTATAAAAAAAATGATATGCTTAAATAAAAAATCTCAAAAAAAAACTCAAGGATAGACACATAAAATGATAAGACCCACAAAAAGTAAAATGGTGGGCCATGAATTTATATCTATTCTTAAGGTTTTCCTTGAAATTTTTTTCTTGTGCATATGTTTATAATTCCTATTCATAAATATAAATACCAAAAATAAGAGAAGAAAATTGAAAGCTTAATAAAGAAAATGGCAGAAGATAATAGCAAAGTTGGCAGGAGAAAACTAACCACTTGAATCAAGTTCCTTTGACTAATTCTTGCCACTGTTAATCAACTTTTGGAAAAAAAAAATCAAAAGAAGGTGCTGTGGAGAAATCTTAAGGATCTCAGAGAGATTAGTTAGAGAGCTTGAGATTATTGACCAGATAAATTAACAAGTCAAACTGTTGTTTTCTCAAAGATTAATGTAACTGGCTGTAGGATTTAGTAAAAGTCTCTGAATTTTCAGCAAGAAAATGTGTGTTTCTTATTTTCACCTTTCCTTCCATTCCATGCTTTTTCCCAACTGGGGCCTGATTCAAAGAAGACTGATTCCAATAACTCGAACTATGAATTCTCCCTCTTCCATTTCTTGTTTTCAGAGAATTATTAGGTGCCTCTCATTTTTTTTTTTTTCTCAAACGGATTTCTTGACAGGAAAGTTTCACCTCTTGCAACGATCTCAAGCAATTTTCCTGTGAATCTGAAGACTCGACTTGGTCTGAATTTCTAGAGCCCTGGACCATAAATTCAATAAAATTCCCACCGGGCATCTATGTCTGAGTGTCAAAGACATCAAGTGGAGAAAATTTGGAGAAAAAACTTAAACAAAGATGTCTTTCATCTTTTTCTGCATTCAAAAGGTGTCATATGCATAGAAGACTGCACCCACATCAACTAGGTCAAAGGATGACCCCTCTGCCAAGGTCTTTTTGATCAAAGTCTTCATTACTTTTTATGAACTGTGAGCACACTAAAAAACATATATAATCAAGCATTACATTGTATATAATATGTAGCAGGTGATGCCATTTCCAACCTGAAGTTGCTTTTGACTTATCTCCTCTTGAGAGCTTCAAGGAGTTTTTAAATAAACTTATTGTTCCCATGAACTATCCTCCAGTGATTTCACACTTGGTTCTTGTTGAATGATTAGCTTGTGAAGCTAATGGAAACAAAGGAAGCCCCCACTTCACATGGGAGACATAATTCAGAGGGATTCTTGAAGTAAATTCGCTCAGACAAACAATTCAGTCATAGAGAACAAGTCAATTTCCACTGTAATGTCAGAAGCCAGCATGCAGTGGCCCCTGTGCCATCACTCACCACCTTTTATTTGATAATTTAAACATCTGCTCATCAACTCAGTTCACAATTGACAAACAACACTCATTCATTGCTAGGACATCGAAACAGTATCTGTGTTGGATTGGTGCAATCTTTGCTGATAAAAGTAGCATGTCCTTGGAGCAAACAAGAGCATTGCAGAGAGAAAACATTAGCATCCAGTATCTGAAGGGCAGTGAGCAATATGCACCACGGCAAGTTCCTGAAACACTGCATGCCATGTATGAAAATTTTTTCACTCCCTGTCCATGATTAAAGCACTGCTCTAACTTGTTCTAAGATTAAAAATTTCTGTCTCTTCTGTGACATGGTGGCAGTGCCATGAGCAAGCTTCTGATGAAAGCTCTGGACATGCACTAATGGAGGGCAAAGGTGAAGACATTTCTTTCAGCATGGATTGCGGTACTGGGCACATTGTGTGGGAGAGGAACAAGTATGATCAGTTTACTGATGTCCTCCTGCCTTGATAAATGTGCTGTCAGCGAGAACAACAAGTCTCTTAAATCTAGAATTAAAGTTGCATGCAATGAGAACTGAGAACTTGTCTTGGAGCAACCTTGCAAAGCTGCATACACACTTCAGTTGGGGCTGCCAAGCTGCCTCAGATCTGTGACCACTGAAATGTTAAGGATAAAAAAAAGGAGGCTCCACTTGCAAGCAAAAAGTAGAAAAGAACAAAAAGTAAAGATGTGGGAAACAGGATCTAATCTATCTTATAATTGAAGGGAGAGGAACTTTGAAGGGTATACATTCTGCTCGAATAATATCAGTTTGCTCAGTTGATAGGATTATGATGTGAATTCTGTTGTATGTTTGCTTGAAAAGTGGCATGCACTATACTGATCCTAAAAAAGGGAAAAAGTAGTGTTCCAAAGTGGCGATGTAGTTGGGTTTCTGCAACTAGTTTCTATGATGGATTTTGTGAATTAGAAGATTATTATTATTATTATTATTATTCAAGTTTTGTTATGTTTCCTTAGATCTACAGTTCCAATTAGCCAACAACAAATGATATTATTATTAGTTGGGTCATGTAAACCAGTTGAATCAATCGTGCAGTTGGAATGATATTGGTCATACCAAGCGAGTAGGTAAATCGTGAGAGCTAGACTAAGTCAAACAAAATATTTAAGTGAAGATATTATTTACATTTTGAATAATTTATGTCCCTATTTTTTATAACATTGTTATTAATAAATATAAGAATAATAATTTCATATGTATTGCACTTCACGAATAGATTAAGGAAAACTTTTCAATATTTTATTTTTTATTTATTTTATTTTCTAGAAATAGTCATTATGCCTTTTTTATATTTCATTATTGAACCAAATGCACCACAAGAGAATGAATGCAATTTAAGCTAAACAAAAAAGTGTAAAAAGGGAATTACATTAATTTCTCTCATCCCATTCCATTCATCTCATTTGTTAGAACAAAATTTAAAAGAAGTCCATAACCGTGCTATTTGTATTTGTGAAATGAATTTAAACCTTATTTACCTCTATATTTGTCCATACGAGTAAAAATATGATCAGACGATTAGATAATAATAGTTGTTCAATCTAATGATAAGTGAGTTTACTTTTGGCAAAAAGCTAGGGGTTTCAAATTCGTATATAACCTTAACGACCCCCAGTGTCGGCTCCACGGATATGAAGGGAGGTAAATGCAGGTACACAGAAATTAAACGCATAATGGGGTAAATTTCAAGTCGTCAGTATCTGAGAATCGACCCCTGGCCATTACGACAGAGATGTCATCTGCCGAGCGTTTGCGCTATGCCCTGGGGGCTCAAATTTGTATATAATGGTGGTAAAAAAGTGAATACGCTCACCCCCAGTGCCCCCGCCAACCCGTCCCAGGGCCAACACGGAGGAGGTAAATCACGGACGACTACTAGCCTTTGGAATAGTGATTAGCACATAAGGGAGACATTTGTATATAATGATACTATCTAGAGTGGTTTAACCTTGTCACTTCCACATTAAACAGGAAATAATCTCACATCTAGTGTAGTAGCATGGGAACACCTCTCGATTAATATAAAAAAAAAATTTAAACAACTAGACAAAATTAAATGAAAGGAGAGAGGGGAGAAAAGAAGACGATATCCCTCTTGCCCACCCAAGCTCCTCCACCATGGTTATTCAATGGAAAATGTGAGAGGAAGAGGTAGGAAAGTGACAAAAAAATATTACATAAACCGTGGAACTTCATGTGTAATTCTGTGAGTCTTTTATGCTTCTCATATATTTCATTCAAGTAATTAAACTCTTAATGTGCAAGCTTTATTTGTCAATAATTTATCTTTAAGGTGTTAAGGGCTCATCTCAGCCATTACAATAGATCTTAAACTTTAAGGTGATAGACTATGAAGGATATTCTTGTTCAGTCTAATTGAACTTATAATTAGATGCATGCAAGATATGAACATAGAAAGAAATAGCCTCCCTCATAACTCTTTCTCAACAAGTTATCCACAGAGATTACATCAATTAAGAGCAAAGAAATTGGGTGTAGTATCTTAGTTGATGTCCCAGACTGTATCCTTTAAACTGGTATTTGTCTGCAACTTACTCATAATCTATTTCTGAAAAACATTCAGGATTCCAAATATTGTAGAACATGCAGTAGGTGCAAAATATCACTATTTTGACTTAAATTTCCTCCTCCAATTTTATTTAGAGAACTTTAATTGCAGGCCATGCAAAAAATGAAGTGTGACTACAGGGAACAGGAAAGAATAAGAAAAATGGGAACATCTTTGAGAGATGGAAATGACTTCAAAAAAAATTTCCTTATGTTATTGCACAGAGGCAAGAGAAATTACTACTCTGGAGAAAAAGGAATATCTACAAGAGCATGCTTCATATCAAAATGATGTAAATCACATGAACAACAACAAGAAACTCTAGAAACCAAAAATTATGGAACCACTTCCTCCTAATTCCATGCTTCACACACTAATTTGCAGAAAGTGTATTTAAATAAAAGTGATCAGTAAATTTGTTACCTCCAATTTCAACTGCTGAGTTGCATGTTTTAGTCGCTATGACTGCCAAGGATTTGGTCTGACAAACTGTGGAAAAGGTGGACTCACCCCAGAGCAAAGAGGAGAGAGATAGACAAGAAGAAGAAAATAAATCATTACCTCTGTCACTTTGTATTGAAAATTGCCACTCGTGTATTGCATGTTCATGTGTTTCACTGGAAGTCATCCATGTCTATTTAGTTCACTGTAAAGCTTGCTATGGCATTTTTAATCCATCTTTTAATCATTTATAATTATAGCTAAGAACCTGAAACAGTTAATGTATTAATGCTGCTTTATAATAAATGTCCTTCCTGCAGAAAAAATCACCCATTCTTTCTACCAAAATGAACATTTTTACTAAACTAAAGCAACACTGCTGTTGGAGTTCTATGACTTCGAAAATGCTCAACTAGTTCTAAAACTCCATCTGAAATAATATTTTAAAAGCTCTCAAGAGTGCAATTTATCTTCCCAAACCTACCAACAAAATTTTCAACAAAATAAAGCCTATTAGTGCCCCTATCTGATATTGGAGAGATAACGCAACTCATTTGCAGGGATGATGTGCCCCTGATTCTCCATCTTCACTAATAAATCATTCTCCTTTAGGAGATAAAAAAAAAATCAAAATGTTCATAGTTGTTCTAACAATGAACTATAAGTTAAATATCTCCAAACAGAGGGCAATGAACTCACTCAGCAAAGCCTTGAAATATAAGGATTGGGTGTCCACATTGCCAAGGATATTCTCGTCATGGACTCGAAAAAGTGTGAAGCTCCAATTTAAAAAGAAGTGTGAAGCTCCAAATTCATGGATCCAACTGTTAACAACAGTGATTGACTAATTGGATATTGTCTTTGGCAGCAAATTTAATTTAATGAATGACAACTCCTAAAAGCATTCTATATGTTTCATGCTTTATCCCAAACTAGAAAAACTAGATTAGAGATTTGATGAGACTGGGATTAATTATCCTTGCACAATTTATTGGCCAATCTATTGAGTCGCTGCCTTATGACCCATGCTCATGATACTTTATGCATGGTTAATGGTTCTAAAGAGATAACACAATTTTTCCAGTAACTGAAGAAGCTAATAAAATCACATTGGAATACCTCACCCTCATATATGATCCCTTCAAATGACTTTTTTCACTTTATTTGCCAAACATCAGGTAAAAGGAAACAATACATCACAATGTGAAGTGCACTTATTCCTACAACAGGCCTCAAATTTTATCAAATGTTGACTTTTCCAGCAGAGACAAAGTGCCTCCTCAAGAAAAACAAGTGCCAAGTTTCACCCTAGAGATGGATAAAACTTACAACAACAATATTAAATATCAAAATAAATTTTAAATAATATCTTGAAAACTTAGACACATTATTTCAAAATAAGAGTGCTGGCTTACCAGTATCCATTAGGTAGAGCACCAAGGTTCTTGCTCTTTCAAAAACATATTTCTGTGTATTAAGTATCAAAAATCTTGTACAGCATGAATTTGCTAACAAAATTAGATATGATTGACAAAATACTCATTTGAAGAGGTTAATCTTGGCAATCCTCAAAATAAGAAGGCCTGCAGAGATGCTCAATGGCATAAATCAGTTTCCTCCTTGGCCCAACTGCATTTGCACCCATATCTTTGAGTTTGCCCATTGTAAGATTGACTAACTGATAGATTCCCACCTTTTCCCTCTCAAAAATACATATGAAACGCTCAAGCCCTTGAGATAGCAGCCAGGTTCTGAGCCCACCTAATAGCTGGAGCTTTCTCTCAAGGTTCAATGCACGCAATTTGTAATCCACAACATTTGACCTAACAACTGGTAGCCTCCTTAGACTTGCTGCAATTTTGTGAGAGTGCATCAATGTTTGCTTTTCAAAGTGAGCCACAATGTTTTTGTTTTGCAGACCTTGAGTTATTGGTTCACGATGCATAAAAGGTATGCTGTACAAATGATCATGACTGTTGCCCATGGTCCTCTTGTTCCAATTTCCACTTGCAATTGAAGGATCAAGATTTTTGTTCCTCCTCAGATATCTTGATTTCCCTGGATTAGCTTGTGCTTGACATAAAGGAAGTACTTGAGAAGTTTTCTCAAATTCATCCTTGTTCATATGTTGATTGTCTGACAACTTTTTCGAAGGTCTAGAGCTCTTTCTGTTTGGAATCCTTTTAGCCCTTCTCTTAGGACTACCCGAGATTTGGATATTTCTTCTTGACTTGGTAGAGTTTACCTTAGGAACCACAGATTGAGATTCTCCAGCTGGAGGAACCAAAATTATAATTCTACGTTTTTTAACTACCACCCACTCTTCCTTCATTGCCTCATTGTCAACAACTGAGCTTGATAGGTCCATTGAGCCAATCATGGATGGTCCTTATCTGCAGCTGATGTTGCAAAAAAACATGGATTTTATCTGGTGTATAAAACAGCACATCTTGTCATCAAACAAGACCTGCTAGGAAAATTGGGGTAGCTAAAATCATTACAAAGAATCATAAGAGAATTTTGAGGAATATCCCTGCAATACGAATAGAAGAAAAAAAATAACAAGAAAGTCTACCATAATGCAAGAAAATAACCAACAATAGTCTAGAATAAAAGAAAATATTATAAAACTATTAAACAGAACAAAAGGTTGCAGGCCACCAAATTTATATTCTCAAAAGTAAATCCAACCTCATGAGTAATGAAACCAAGCCAATTGGATCTGAGACAAAAGTTCAACTATGTTGCAATTGGAATATTTCATCTTTTACCTGTTTTTTCTTGCAAAAAAAAACTACTATATGAACATTTTATTTTGTGAAAATTGTGCTTTAACAAGTCTCATTATCTTTTATGATTCCATCTTTCTGTTAAATTTTTTCCATGTTAATGGCTTAGATTGTCGCACAAAGTTGGTAAGAAAGTCACTATTTTGTTTCATGGCATAACATAAACATAGATCTCAAAAATTTTCTCAAAATGAACAATTCAAGGTACAGTTGAAGATTCTCCACTATATAATATTTAAACTAATAAAGAACCTGAAAAGAACCTGGTGGTCAACTCTTCAAAATAAGAGACTGGTGACTCAATAAATGTGATTTATCTGATTGAAGCCTTCTTTTGCAAGGGGGAAAGCTGCACTTAGGGGATTGGACACCAGGATGGATGAGAACTGGAAAGAGCGGCATAGCAGCTAGATCCTCGCTTTAGGAAAAGAATTCTGCCAGAGTAGCCCTACCACGAATGACTGAGCTATGCCATGGAGGAAGTCTTTTAGCACGCCATGAAGAACTATATCAGTGCTATCTTGGATAGAAGAGGCTTGACCAGACTCCAAAGTTCAAACTGATAATAATATAGAATGAATTCATATCCCTTTCCTCCCACTAGAGATCTCCTTGTTCACAGAAAGCTATAAGTCTTCCCACAATATTTAACATTTATGTTATGCCAGGGCATCCTTTTAATTTCTGATTGAATTTGGAGACAAAGATATTCTACCTTATCCCATTTTTGCTTATAAATATATTTCTTTTACACAATTACAAGCTTTATAGGCACCAAAATTCATGCAATATCCAAGAAACTTAATTAATAAAAAATGTTAGTGTCATAACTCAGTTGACAATTTTACGCTCTTCTCTTCTGAATCCTTAACTACAGGCCCATCTAGCATTTATGCACAGATAGAGAAATCTTTTACCAGATCATGTAAATCCAACTTCATACACAGAGCTTCTGTTATGTGTCCTAATTGGGAATTAGATATGGTTAGATAAAATCTTATATGTATAACATTCATTATAAAACTGAATCTCACCCTATATTTTAGTAAGAGACATTGAAATTATTTTACAATCATTGATAAAGAAAAAAAGAGTCTAATTAAGTAAATTGAGTTATGGAGAATAAAGAAAATCTGGTAGTAAACAAAAGAGAGATTCAATTATAAAACTGAAATATTCAATAAACCTTGCTTCTAGAGTAATTGGCACAGATCATTTCTTCATTCAAAATGAGGGCAGACACTGATGATAGTCATTGTGATTTGATTTATCCAAAAAGAGAATGATGAGAAGCTTCTTCTATATGCAAAGAGAAGGATAATGCATCTTACACAATCAAAGAAGAAGAGAAGATGATTCAGGGATCCAAGTCGGAGAATTTGCTTTGTGGAATGAATAGCTAACATGTAGGGATGATTCTCCAGCAATTCATGTGAAGGAATTTATGAATAAAATTCACACCTTCAGTGTGATAGAAATCAGCAAGGTGTGTGATCTAAAAAACAATCACTCCACATCTCATCACCATGAGGTGAGCAAGGAGGAGAAGATGAACCTGATAGGCTGTATAAGGCATAGAGGAGAAGCATAGCTTAGGGTTTCAAAAGTTGGGTTGAAATTTGAGGATTAGGTTAAAAACAATGAGCAGGACAGACTATGAGTCAATTTGATTCTGAGTGTCAACTCTTTCTCATTAAAAATGTAAAAGTGATTACTAATTATCAAACTGTTTTGAAACTCAGTGGGGATTAAACACTCAACTTCTGCTACATCTTTTACAATTCAATTAGTCAAAGGTTGATTCAACTAGGATGAATTTATCATTTCAACCAGACTAGATTGATTTCTGATTCCTGGATTAATAAGTTAAATGCCTGATCTAGTCCAATGTTCTAAACACTTGCCTATTGGTGGGAGTTTGGGCAATTGACCTTAAATAAAATACTTTGATGTTGCTCAAGCATTCGGTAATATAAGATCAAATCATAAGTGCTGCAAATAAACATCTAGATAATCTTTTAGCATAAACATTTGAAAATTGAGGCATTGTTAAACAGTAGCAAATGCAGGATGACATGTTGATTATGACATAATAAAGGTGTTGATAAAATGAGTTCATCCATACAAACAGTATCAAATAATGGATCAAATGGCAGTGACAAAGAATATTAATTTTGACAAAATCCTAATATCGTCATATTCATCAAACATTTATGTTGTATTTCAATTTGTAGTATAATTCATCATAGTTACATCTCCCGCACATTGTCATTGATAGTGCATACTTAATATGATTGGGGACATAAAAAAACAAAAAAAAAAAGCTGAAAGTCACTCTCATAATGGTTAAAACTGTAATGTCAAAAAGCCCAAATAACTTTTCATAGCACAATTCTGAAAGACACTCTCATAATAGTTAAGACTGTAATGCCCTTACATAAACTTCTGATAGCACTGCATGCCATAAGATAAGCAGACAAAGAACCATCAGTTTAATAAATTAAACAACCCTATACACAATGAAATTTAAAGAATGGCAAGCAGAAAAAGGAATCCTACATTGAAAAAAAAAATCATATAATTTGTTCTGGGTTTAACACTAGGAACCAAGTTGAGAAATAATAATAAATGAGTCTGAATTGCTGCCAAAGTTTTAGATAGCATACAGATCTGCATATTCTGTTGCCTCTTGTCTCCATTTTCAAATATATTTTTTTAACATAAGCAAGTTAACTTTTTCCTCCGGCAATTGCCCAAAGGGCACACCTAAAGTTCGGAATTGACCAAAAGACATCCCAAACTTTGAAAATGCCCAAAAGGCGCACCTTTTTCCTGTTTTACACCCTCTGCCAAACCCAAATCTGACTGTTTCTCTTTCTCTTTTCTCTTTCCTCTCTCTTATGCATACAACCTCTCTTCTCTTTCCTCTCCTCTCTCTTTTGTATGCATGCATAACTATTGTGGTGCTGGATTTCAGATAATTACATTATCTTTCAGCACTACCACGAGTCTAATTTATCAGAAACTAGGATCACATTTTAGCTGATTCTTCTAATAACATTTTAACACCTCCGGAGAAACCGAAATAAGGAGGGCATTGTTGGACTCCTTGCAGCCTCAGAAATCCACAGAAGCCCTCCATTTGGATTTCTAAGGCCGCAAGGAGTCCAACAATGTCCTCCATTGTTTATTTCAGCTTTTCCAAAGGCGTTAAATATTATTGAAAGAATCAGCTAGAACCCTAAACCCCCTAGGCTTGATATGAATCATATCAGGCCCAACATGTTTCATATTAGGCCCGAGGGTTTAGGGTTCAAGTTGATTCTTCCAATAACATTTTAACACCTCCGAAGAAGTCGAAATAAACCATGGAGGGGGCAGTTGAACTCCTTGCAACCTTAGATATCCAAATGGGTCCAATTAGACATGTATAGGTCCATGTTTCAGTCCAATGGGACCTGTTTCAGATCCTGTGGACCCTGATATAATCAGATTCATATCAAGCACAGGGGTTTAAGGTTCTAGTTGATTCTTCTAATAACATTTTAATACCTCCGGTAAAGCCGAAAGAAGCAATGGAGGGCACTGTTAGAGTCTTTGCAGTCTCGGAAATCTACAAGACCTAAAATATGTCCAATCGGACCTGTTTAGATCCATCAGTGGATTTCAATCAAACTTGTTTAGGTCCATCAGTGGATCCAATTGGACACATTTCAAGTCCTATGGATTTCTAAGGCTGCAAAAACTTCGACAGCACCCTCTATGCTTATATCAGCTTCTCCGACGGTATTAAAATGTTATTGAAAGAAACAGCTAAAATGTGGTCCTAGTCTGCAAGAAATCTGGTCCGTGGTAGTGCCGAAAGATAATGTAATTATCCGTGGTGCTGATTTTTAAAAATCAACACCATAACAGTTATGCATGCATGCAAAAGAGAGAGCAAAGAGAAGAAAGGTTGTTTGGCATATGAGAGAGGAAAGTGAAGAGAGCAAGAGAAAAAGTCAGATATGGAAAAGTGGTAAAACAGGAAAAAGGTGTGCCTTTTTGGGCATTTTCAAAGTTCGGGACATTTTTGGTCAATTCTGATCTTTAGTTGCACCCTTTGGGCAATTGATGTTTTCCTCTATCATTGTTAAAATGATATCTAAAACAATATACTTATTTTTTATGAGAATAAATCATCATTTTATCGGCCATAACAGAAGGTTGATAACTACCATTATTCTTCATTTTCTACCAAGCATTATTATAGATCCATGAGTGCAATTAAGAAATTAAATTTTCCATAATTGGCTTTCAGATGACAAACAGTGTGATTAAGGTAAGAATAAAAGCAAATAGAGTAGCATTTTTTGGATTCCCTTACCGTGACTAATGGAAGAAGCAGAAAGAAAATAACTTTCTCAACTTGTGTAAAGACATAGAAAGAAAGGGAATGATGTCTTATACGAATTGTTATTTGTTACATCTGTGATAAAAAATAATTAAAAAAAAAAATCTAAAACTCCATATAAAGATTCCGAGCTAATTCATCCTGATCAGTATTTCTGTAAAGACATAGAAAGAAAGGGAATGATGTCTTATACGAATTGTTATTTGTTACATCTGTGATAAAAAATAATTTAAAAAAAAAATCTAAAACTCCATATAAAGATTCCGAGCTAATTCATCCCGATCAGTATTGGAGTCATACTTTAGCCAAAATACTTACAGCCTCGTTCAATTAAAATGGTCCTTAAAAAGAACAAAAACTCTAGACCCTGAGACCAATATTTCAACATTGACACTTTCACAAGAATCCATTGTTTCAAATAAGCATATGATATTTTTATCCATGTGAAATACTATGGACCAAAAAATCATTTTTCTTTTATCAAGATCCAAAAAGAAATTGCTTTCTCCTAGAGATTGAAGACATTAGGAAGCACAAACACTAGAAGCTTCGCCTCTGGACCTATCTCCAACATCAAACCCGCACTTAGGTGATTTATCCTTTCCGAATGTTTTGATTCAGATCCCAAAAAAAAAAAATTAAAAGGCCATAAAACAAGGTTCATTCAGAAGCAACGCTATGGGCGATTCATACGTCAAAGTTGGTTTCGCCCAATGGGAGAGATAACAAGAAACTGGATTTAGGACGATGCATAAGGAGGGGTGGGACTTTTAGGGATTACCTGCTCCATTCCTTCTTCTACTTCTCCATCTCCTTCCTGCAAAGTGGAAGACCGACGATGGCCGATGGCGAGGCGGAGGCGGCGAAATAGGGTATCTTGACTTTGGGTCCCCTAGGAATGCACTGCTTAAGAAAGAAAATTTTACTTCATTATCAGGAAAAATATTAATTTATATTTTAACGTTTCTTATATGTTTATATATTTTATAGGATTATTCCCCATAACGACAATTTACCGCAGAGGCGTAGCTACATTATTTATCCGGTGAGGTGCCACCGTCCCTCTGAAATTTTTTTAAAAAAATAAATAGTATATATTTAAAAAGTCCTCATCTTTATTTTGATCGATTAATTTACCATTGTTTGACATCGGAAGATTAAAATTAGTTATATATTTAGAAAACTCTTGTCCTAAATTATTTATTGGTACTATTTTTATAAAAAAAATATCGTGACGTGGAATGTTAAATATTAAATTTTAAAAATAAAATATGTAATAATAAATGATTAAATTAAATGTAGAAACAAAATGAGAGCGCTAAATTAAAATTGGATCGGATTTGAATTAAATCCAACATATAGACACACAGATAATGATTATATTACTTAAATCGGGATTGATTTGGTTGAGTTATTAGCGAAGCAAATTTAAGGTTTAAGCGAGTTCGATCAATTTAAAATCAATTATGATAATTTTAAGAAAATTTTATCTTATATACGTGTCATACGTTATCACCACTATAAGAATGCTAAATATTACGAGAAAGTGATACCATAAATAATTTTTTAATTTTAAAATATAGATAAGTTTTAGAGATTGATGGATCGTTGTTTCAATTAAAATTTAGAGTTAAGGTCAAAAATTTTAAATTTAAAGATCATTTTTAGCTCTTTAAATTTAAACTTAAATTTTAGATTATAAAAATCGATCAATACTAATATTTAAAATTTTTGAAAATAATTTTTTTAGTTTAAAATTCTGACTACACCACTTACGCCACTGCTGAAGTGGGCGTGTGAATTTAATCATAAAATACATTATATTTTGATAACGTATTCAATTTTTTATTATTGCCATTTTATCTCTTCACTATTTTATTATCTCTTTACTCTCTCTTGTAATTTTTTTTCTCCTTTATTTTTTGTCTTTCAAATCTGCACAAACTACGTCACTTTCCTCCTCTCACTTCTCTTTCCTCTCTAAAGATAACTTTACGGTACATGTACGTAGTCTGTAACTTACTAATACCTCTAAAGAAGTTAACATATATATAAGGGACGGTAGTGTTAAACTTCTTACCGTCTTATAAATCCATAAGATGTTAAATGAGTTCATTTTAAAGTGTTTATATTTATCAATAGATTTAAGTTAAAATTCATTAGTGGATCTAGTGACTTTATATTTGATCCATTTTAGATCATGTAAATTTCTGAAGTTATAAGTAATCCAATGATGCTATTCATTGCATATTTCGATATCTTCAGAGGTATTGAAATATTATCAGAAAGACCAACTAAAATATAAAGTCATTCATTTCAAACCCACGTAGAATCATATCATGCTCAATGTATTTTAATATGAAATCATATCAGGATTACGATGTTATGATTTAACTTATTCTTCTAAATATATTTTAATACCTCTAGATAAAACTAAAAATGTAATGAACGGCGCCGTTAGATACCTTACCATCTCAAAAATCCACATGAAAATTAAAGCTGAAAACAATTTTCATTGACTGAAAGCTAAAAATGCACTCTATGAATAAACATTCAATTCTGCGCTAGATAGAAACCATGAAATTTTTACCCATTTGATTTTAACTTTGGTTAATAGTTAACCAATCAAGAACTCAGTTATTTGTTTCTTTTTTCATGAGATAAAATATCGCATTAAACTTTCGAGAATAAAATTTATATTGAATAGCTTAACAATTATTTAATTCAAAATAAGTGGATATGATGTAATAAAGGTTTCACATATAATTGTTAAGCTCATTCATATTAAGTTCATGTTGTCATATCATATCCAATGAAGTTATATTAGGGCCACAAGATTATGATTTAGCTGGTTTTTTCGATTACATTTCAACATCTCTGGAGACGGAGAAGGTGCTAAAATATTGTCGGAAGAATCAACTAAATCATAACTCCGTGAAAATCTAATATGATTTCGTATTAGGCCCCAATGTGGGGCTTGATATGAATGAGTTTATGTTTTAGCTGATTTTTTCGATAGCATTTCAACACCTCCGAAATGCCAAAATATGCAACGGAGAATTAGCTAAATCATAACCTCGTTAGGTTTGATAGGTAAGTAACCCAAGTTAGTTTTGATATGATCAACCGAGTCAAGTTAAGTCATGTTTGCATTTGATCATTGTGTCTAAGTGTGCAGGAGCTTAGGAATACAAAAAGTCGAGCGTAAGACGTAGTTAGAGAGAAGGATGACACAGGAAAGGAGCCAACGGGCTCGGTGCATCCGAGAGACAAGGTGATACGGAAGAGTTCACCAATAAAAGAGAAGGATGTGTGTGACGTTCGAAGGATGAGAAGCTAGGAAGAAAGCTTGCATGAGGAGAAGGTCGGAGTTGAATTCGGGTGAGCTCAACTTCGGTTAGCCGGAGCATCACCCACATGAAAAGATCAGCTAACGAGCTGATCTAGCTCATAGAAAGCGTCTTCCATGGCTTGGAAGATGTCTTTGATGAACAGTGTTGAAGGTGTCTTCTAGCCTATAGAAGACACCTTCCAGTGACCATTAGCCGAAGATAAAGTTTTATCTTTGATGATAAGATTTCTCTGATTAAAGGCGTCTTGAACCCTATTGAAGGCATCTTCCAACTTTGGATAGAGTTTTCTAAGAGCTATAAAAAGACCCTTGTAGTTAGAAAATATTCAATAATTTTCGTATTAATCTCCTAACAACTTTTTGAGTTTTTTAAAGAGTGTAAGAGACTTCTTCACCTTCATTAAAGGAGATATTTTTCGTGGAGCTTTGCAACCACTTTATATTAGCAACCATCTATGTTGTAACCAAGTAAAAATCCTAATCTCTTAGTTATTTTTAAGTTGTTATTTATTATGTTATATTTGGTTAACTAATATTATATCCCTGCTAAAACTAGCTTGAGATTCTTCTAACTTATTTTTAGGACAATCCACCCCCTCTTAGTGGCCTACCTGCGTCAACAATTGATATCAGAGTTCAACCGTCTTAGAAGGACTAACTAATGATTAAAGCACAAAGGCGATGGCCGGACCCAACATCTATCTGCCTAAGTTCAAGGAGGAGTTCACGATATAGAAGAAACGTATGGAGGTATTTTTCAAAATAGATTTTAAATTATTTTTAATAAATAAATATGATTTTGTATCTCCCAAGGACCAACAAAGAGCTGAAAAAGAGAAGTACCATGGACTAAAAAAGAACAAGTCGACTTTGTAGCAAACGGACAAACCAAGTTCCACCTACTAAGCATACTTCCACCCCAGAAAGTCAGTCAGAATAATAAATTAAAGAAGGAAAATGTTGATTCGAAAAGAAAATTAGCTAATGCATGTCCACTAAAATTGTTTGATAAAATAAAAAAAATAAAATTAAAAGACAAAGTAAAAGTAAAATTACTCAAACAAAATGTTGCATGTTCAAATACCTCTCGATATTCAAATGTTAGATATACCACTAGGCTTAATTGGTATTTATAATTTCATAAGGGCCCAATTTAAAAAATAGTTAGATCTTATATTCCTAAAAGTTATTAATAAATCCAGAACATAAAAATTTATATTGGATTTCCAAATCATGATTAGTATAATTTAAATTAGTTTCATGCATGCTTTAAAATTTAATGTGTTTTATTTTCTATATTGTTTAAACAAATTAATTATTTAGCAAGCCTACTCTTCGTATTTTAAGTTGAAAATTTTTACCATGGTATCTAAAGATTTGATCCACTAATAAAAAATTATTTTAAAATATTTGACTGTTATATTATTTGTTTTGATTTTTTTTTAACAAAATTTGTATTGTCAAAATTAAAAAATGTTTCACATATCTATATTTGGAAAATTTTATTTCTATGATAAAACATGATGTTCACTATCACAAGAATTTTTTTCAAGATTTTTTTATCATTATCTAAATTATTTTTAATTTTTTAACTAACATAATGTTTTTATTATTAAAAAATTATTAAGTCTTTATTTTTATAAAATTTAATTTTTTGAAGATAAACATCGTATTTACATGCTTAGAAAAATTAGCATGATTTTTCAACGTATTAAACCATTTGTAATCATTATATTTTCAAAAATTATATTTCTGATTCAAAATATTAATCTTAGAAATAAAATTAAATTATGTGCTCATAAAATTTTTTTACTAATCTGAAACCTTATCTTCGACATTGACAAGAATTTTCATTATTTTTTTAAAAAGTTACAGTATTTTTTAAAAATAATTTTGAGAAATCTAAAACTTAATTCTTAAAAATTAATTTTTCAATAAAATAATTTCAATGAAAATACAAATTTCATGGAACATTGTTTTAAAACCCCTATAAAAAAAATTTTCAGACTTATTTCTATTTTTTTTGTTATTTTCCCTAATTATTTTTTGATATGATTAAAGGGAGAGAATACATAAATGTTAAGTTTGGAGGGGGTGTTTATTGCTTTTAAACTGCATGAATTTTAGTGCATTTTTGTATTAATTTTGATGATACAATTGTAATTTTGATTGTTATACTTTAATTAATGTGTTGTTTAAACTCTAACTTGACTCGGATTGATGCACATAAAAAAAGGAGAGATTGTAAATACCCTAGATTGGTTTTGATATGATCAACCGAGTCAAGTTAGGTCCAATCCTTGTTTCTAAGTGTGTAAAAGCTCAGGAACACAAGAAGTCAAGTGAAAATGCAGCTAGAGAGAAGGATAGCACGGATAAGGAGTCGACAGACTTGGCGCATCCAAGGGACGAGGTGTTATAGAAGCAAGAAGGGCGTGCCTGACATTCAAGGGATGAGAAGCCAAGAAAGAAGGATGCTTGAGGAGAAGGTCAGAATTGGGTTCGGGTGAGCTCAACTCCGGTTAGCTGGAGCATCACCCACATAAAGAGATTAGCTAAGGAGCTAATATGCCTCATGGAAGGCACCTTCCATGTCTTGGAAGAACCTTCGATGAATACTATCAAGAGCACCTTCCAGCCTATAAAAGGCGTCTTCCAGTGACCATTAGTCGAAGATAAAGTTTTATCTTCGGCGATAAGATTTCTCTGATTGAAGACACCTTGAATCCTATTGAAGGCGCTTTCCACCTTTAAATAGAGTTTTCCAGAGGCTATAAAAAGACCCCTGAAATTAGAAAATATTCAACAACTTCTTTATTAATCTCCTAGCAACTTTTTGAGCTTTTCAAAGAGTGTAAGAGGCTTCTCCGCTTTCATCAAAGGAGATATTTTTAGTGGAGCTTTGCAACCGCCTTGGATTAATAGTCACCTAGGTTGTAACCAAGTAAAAATCCTAGTGTCTTACGTAGTTCTTGTTGGATCCCGTGGTTGTTTTGATATGATCAACCAAGTTATGTTAGGTTATGTTTGTTATTTGATCCCTGTGTCTAAGTGTGCAGGAGCACAGGAAGTCGAGCGGAAGATGCAGCTAGAGAGAAGGACAGCACAGGAAGGGAGCCGACGAGCTCGGTGCGTCTGAAGGATGAAAGAGCTGCGGAAGAGTACACCGGTGGACGAGAAGAATGTACACGATGTTCGAGGGATGAGAAGTTGGAGCGGAAGCCTGCTCGAGGAGAAGACCGAAAATTGGATTCGGGTGAGCCCTATTTCGGTTAACCGTAATTACCCAAGCGAACGGAGCAACAGAAGAACCAAAGGAAGGTTGCAATTACACCAATGCAGGGTGACGACACCCTCCATAGAGGGCGCCCTACATGGGAGGCACCCTCCACATGGAAGGCACCCTCAATGTCATTGAGGATGCCCTCAATTAGTCAAAGATGATTGTTTCACATTTGGATAAAGTTTTATCCAAATGCTACGCTGGAGGCGCCCTCTATGCTTATAGGAGGTGCCCTCAAGCCGAAGATAGGATTTCCAAGCCCTATAAAAAGGGTCCTGGAGTTAGGGAATTAGATATCAACTCTTGTACTCAATTTTTAGTAACTATTAAGCTTTCATAGTGTGTAAAAGGCTTCTCTGCCTTCAGAGAAGAAGATTCTTACTGAGCTCTTTCAACCGTCTTGGATTAACAACCACCTAGGTTGTAACCAAGTCAAATCCCTGAGTCTTCTTTAGTTCTATTATTTTATTATTGTTGCATTCCTAGAGTTGAAAGAACGGGGAAGATATTTTTTTGTGTTTTAGGCAATTCACCCCTTCCCTCTTGTCAGTTCGATGCGCTAACACTTTCCCCCTACCCAACGCGAATGGTGACCCTTCCCCTACTTCCGTCCTTCGTCCGATGGAATCGCCTCTCCCTTGGTAGCATCGCCGATCGACCATTTCCTTAGTCGCGAAAACATTGTCCCCCCTCCCCTTTTCTTCGCATACCTTCCTCTTCTTGTATCTCTCCTCTATTTCTTTATTTGGGCCCCCAATCCACTAGTAAGTCCCCCCTAATCTTGGCTTATACAACTCAAATTATGTGTTAAATTAGGCCCCACTAATTTTTCCTAGATGATCTCATTAACCCCAATCACCTTCAGTGACATAATAATTTCACTTAATGTGCGCATTTCTTAAAAACTAACCTTACCGAACTAAATCCCTAGTTAGAAATTGTTGGAGCAGGTAGGACCTTACAATTCTGTCATGCTTAAAAAAAATTCATCCTCGAAATTTGACCTTCCAACCAATTTGGGCTAGCAGTTGCACCTGTTGAGCTCCATTTCCCAAGTAGCTTCCTCCATGAGCTGGTTCCTCCATAAAACCTTCACTCCAGAACTATCAAGTTAATACGAGGAATACCATACAATAGGAAATAAAACACATCAACATTTATCTAATACTTTCAAGATCTAGGATCCACAAACTACAAGGAATGGAATACCATAACACTTATCCCATACATTCCAACTCAAAAGATTGCATGCTACTAGACCAAAAATCAAGATGAAACGTGCTATATGTATTCGAGCCCCAAGGACCACATAACTACTGAAATTACCACCTAATAAAGCCTAGGCAACACTCTCACATTCTAAATCCTCATGCTTCGATAATTAAATCAAGCTGAGCTTTTACAGTCACATTCAAGATCTAGTGTCAGCATAATGTAGAAATAATAATCATATTAACTCTTAACAGTTTTATTCCAACTATAGGGTTCATACACTGAAACTAAATATGAATGGACATGACCGATACCTCCAAGCTCTAGCATCGCTTGTACTACAATAGCCACAAGTTAAAACTTACCAAATACATGTAAATTCTATAAACCCCTGCTTCTAAGTTAGAGACAAGTTATAACCTTCCATTTGCAATTAATTCCCTATCGGCACCTGTTGCTGAAATAACTCAAATTGAAACCTCTAACATATGCATACTTATTCTAATGACACCTGTTACTGAGTTAAAACAAGTTACAACTAAATAATTGCATACAATATCTAATAACAACTTGCTACGGTAATGAGAACATAATAAAACTTAACAATAGCATTCTAGCTCTAGTGCTAACCTGTTACTAAACTAGGAACATATTTAAACCTTTAACATTTACATTCAAGCTTTAGAAACACAAGTTGTTGGGATTGAGACATAATAAAGTATAATTAATGCATCCAAGCTCCTAAAATACTGAGCACTGGAATCTTAACTTAGTCATTACATATCGCTGTGGAAATAGGGACAATAATGTATGCGACAGCTATCATTGGAACACATTCATATTTTTATGCCACGTTTGCTTCATTATCTTCTATAGAGCAATTGAGAAAGGATCAAGATTGATGATGTCGTATTCTAATTGATTTTTTTTATATTGTATCTCTCGTAAAGACAAAGTATGTCCAAAGTAACTATATACATAACAATCCTTATATTAGCTATGTTATCCTAACCCATGAATATCCCAAAATTTATGGAATTGCTCTGATGATGTATGAAATTGTGATCCCATAATTATAAAATATTTTCAGACTATTTTTAGAGATATACATGGTTATGAAAATAATACTTCCCCATAATCCTATCAAAATTTGGTGAACAGGCGTTTATCATTTCCAGTTTGGACACAATACTTTGAAACAATGTGATCTAGTCAAAGTCCATACGTCAATCCTAGTCAACAAAAACATTCTTATTGCTCACTTTTGCTTGAGCGTCAACTAATTGACCAATCGACTGATTCTTCATTCAATTAGTCAACAATTTCCAATCAACTATTCACTTGAACGAAATTTTATGTTTGTTGTCCTTTTAGCATGAGTTGTTTGATCAATCGATTACTCCATCACTCAATCCCTTTGCTAGCAGATCATAGCATGTCCAACACCCATGAACACAATGTGGACAAAAACCCATTGACCCTAGCTCTGGCAAGACCACACTAATGAGGGAAATCTACATCTATTCGTATCTATATCATTTTCCACTAACCAAGGTCCTATGTCAGAGCACAGCCACCAACTAGTGCAACAACCTACATGGGCTTCCAAATGATACATGAGCAAAAATATTAGCTAACTAATTGGAAGGATGCACCATCTACTTTCAAAACTTTAGGTCTTACATGTGGCCATGGACAAAGCAACCATCTCCAGGCTCCAGCTTACCCTAGCTCAGCACGTTTGTCTTCTTTGACACATCTAAGGGTACCCACGATGTCTACAAGAAATTACACTCATGGGACTCAGTCAGTGAGGTAGACCTACATAAGAAAAACTTCACCCTCCTCATCTCTAACATAGCAACGGTAAATCTTGATAAAGGCTTAAGTTAAGTTCCTAAGTCCAAGAACAACCAAGGACGCACCAATCAGTGTAGAGAACTATATGGGTCATGAAATGCTGCTAATAAGCAAAATTGCCTCAAAATCATAAGCCAACCAATTGTGCAGACTCCCATCAATGTCGAAAACACCATACCGATTAGTGTCTACGGAAATGAAAGAATTGAAGGAGCAACAGCAGGAATTACTGGACAAGGGTTTCATCCGACTAAGTGTGTCACCATGGGGAACGCTGATGTTGTTTATTTGTAAGAAAGATGGGACCATGCATTTGTGCATTGATTACCGAGGGCTGAATCAAGTTACGGTCAAGGATAAGTACCCATTGCCCAGGATTGATGATTTGTTCGATCAACTACAAAGAGCAGCGGTGTTCTTAAAAATCGACTTGAGGTTAGTGTACCATCAGGTGAAAGTGAAGGATGAGAACGTTTATAAAATGACATTCAGAACTCGATACTGACATTATGAGTTCCTGATTATGCTGTTTTGGACTTACCAATGCGCAAATAGTATTTATAGATTTGATAAATCAGATCTTTTAGCTGTATTTTGACTAGTTAATTGTTATTTTTATTGATGACATATTAATCTACTATCGGAGTCGTGAAGAGCGTCATCTACACCTAACAATAGTGTTGCAAACTCTAAAAGATAAATACTTGTATGCAAAGTTCAGCAAGTGTGACTTTTGGTTAAGACATATTTCATTTCTAGGACACATAGTTTCAGAGAAAGGTATAGAGGCAGACCCAGCTAAAGTGGAAGCAATCAGGAATTATGTTACACCGAGGAATGTTATCGAAATCCCAAGATTCTTAGGGCTAGCAGACTACTATCAAAGGTTCATCCAGAATTTTTCATGAATCACCCTACTTCTGACTTTGCTGACCAAGAAGGGGGTAATGTATGAATGGACATACCAGTGTGAGAGGAACTTCGAGGAGTTGAAAGAAAGATTGATAACAACACCAGTGCTTGCAATCCCAGGTAATTTTGGACAGTTTGTGGGGTACACAGATGCCTCCAAGAATAGTTTAGGGGTTGTGCTAATGCAAAATGGGAAGGTCATTGCTTATGCTGACCTAGAACTAGCGACAATCATTTTTTACTTTAAAAATTTAGAGGCATTACCTTTATGGGGAACATTGTGAGATTTTCACATACCATAATACCTTGAAATATTTTTTCACACAGAAGGAATTAAATATGAGACAGAGACGATGGTTGGAATTAGTGAAGAACTATGACTGTAACATTAATTATCATCTATGTAAGGCTAATGTGGTGGCAGATGCTCTGAGTCGCAAGCTCGCGATGTTGTCGCATTTAACCACCCAACAACAGTTAATATCAAAATTTCAACATATGAGTTTGGAAGTTTTAGCACCAAATGAGCAGATTAGTTTGTCAACACTGACCATTAAATCAAACCTACTGGACCAGATCTGTATAGGGAAAGCATCATATCAGAGTTAATGGAATGGAAATGCAGAGCTGAAGCAAAGGGTAGCACTATCTACTCAATGGTTGATGGAATCGTGAGATACAAGGGTCGCATTTGAGTGTCTAAGGTTGGTTCACTCAGAGAGGACCTCATGATCGAAGCACATACCACTCTATACTCTACTCACCCCAGAAGCACAAAGATGGATAAGGATATGCAACTACTGTATTGGTGGTTGGGTATGAAGAGAGACATAATCAAAGTAGTTCATGAGTGTCATACTTGCTAGCAGGTGAAGGCCGAACATTAGAGGCTAGCAGAACTACTGGAACCGCTTCCGATTCCTATTTGGAAGTGGGAAGATATTGTTATGGATTTCGTGGCAGGATTACCAACCTCACCCAAGGTATCAAATGTTGTGTGGGTTATTGTGGATCGACTGACAAAGTCGACACACTTTTTGCTGATAAAAACCAGCTTTACGAGATGTAATATACAGAACCATATATACGAGAGGTAGTACGGTTGCAGGAATACTAGCTCGGATTGTGGTAGATAGAGATCCAAAATTTACATCCGGATTTTGAGAAAGTTTACACCGTGGATTAGGTACAAAACTCACTTTTAGTACCACCTTTCATCCTCAGACTGATAGTCAATCCGAACTGGCGATTCAAATTTTAGAGGATCTGCTGCGAGCATGTATGCTAGACTTCAAAGGAAGCTGAGAGTTGAAGTTGCCCCTGGTAGAGTTTACTTATAATAATAGTTATCAAGCCACTATTGGTATAGCTTCATATGAAGCGTTGTATGAAAGACAATGCAAGATGTCATTGCATTGGGATAGGGTAGGAGAGAGGACAATTTTAGGTCTAGATATAGTAACTCATACAGTGAATTTGGTGGCTAAGATTCGAGACAGGATGCAATCAACACAAAGTCGCCAGAAGAGTTATGCCAATAAAAACAAAGAGATTTGGAGTTTACAGTGGGAGATCATGTGTTCCTCAGGGTATCACCGATGAAGGGGGTACTGTGGTTCGGGAAAAGAGAGACACTCAGTCCAAGGTATATCAGGCCTTTTAAGATTCTAGATCGGATTGGAACTCGCGCGTACCGAGTTGCCCTACCACCGAATCTGTCAGGAATTCATAACGTGTTCCACATATCTATGCTTAGGAGGTAAATTTCTAACCCTTCTCATGTGATTGGTCATGAGACCATGCAGTGGATGACGGATCTGTGTTATGAGGAGGTGCCGAAATAAATCTTTGATCGCCAAGTCCGAAAGCTGGGGAACAAGGAGATCAGAATGGTAAAGGTCTCATGGGGAAATCAGCTGATGAGGAAGCTACCTGAGAGACTAAATTGGATATGCGCAATTGTTATCCCGAACTATTTGGTAAGTCAAATTTTGAGGATGTAATTTTTATAAGGAGGGAAGAATTGTAAGACCCCATGAGTGATAAATAGGCCTGTAATTTACAAAAAAATTCTATAAATTTTTAGAAATTTTTCAGGATTTAAAAGGAACCAGTACACATGTTTAAAGGGGATAGAACTAACAACATCGAGGGAAGCCTTGATAATACCCAAATTAGGTTAGGAGTTAATTAAGTTAATTAACCTAGGTATAAAAATACCGCTGCACCTTTCGTTGAACCCTAAAGTCGTCGATACCACTTCACCACCTTCGCTGATCTCGACGGATCTTTCTGCCAGGCCTGAAACTCTGGCCAAGCTTCCCACCACGCAACTGATTCCATGGAGGACACTTCAATCGGTCATGGATCACCATCGGCGCATCGACAGTAGGCGTGGGTTTGGCATATCAGCAGTAGGTGAGGGTTTCCGGCGGAGGCACAAAGAAGAGAAATGCAATTTCATTCCTCTATGTCGGTAGGAAATCTGTGAGGTAAGGGATAGGTAGTTAGGGCAAGGTAATATGTTGGTCTTTCATGCCGAGAGATTGAAAGAGATGTGAATTAATTTTTCCCTATGTTGTGCTTATTCTTTTGCGTGAATCACTCAAGATTTTCTGTGTCGAATTTGGGCATTTATGGTTGGATGTAATATTTTTTTTGGTTTCTTTCGGACAGATCAAGTTCTGGACTGAATTCTTGAGTGGTTTCAGATAGTTATGTTAATGTATTGCTTTCTTTTCTCTCCCAAAGATTTTAGACAGAATGTTGGTGTTCTAAGCCTTGATGAAAGATATTCTTGATTATTTTGTATCGCTTTGGAAATAGCGGACTGCTTTGAAAGATGTGGATTCAATTAGATATTGTTTAGCTTCTTCAGATAACTACGGATCTTGTATGAAATCAATTTGGCGTTGTTCTATTTCTCCGATGAAATGTGTTGCTCTATTCCTGGGTATGGATGTGGATTTTCAATACTTATTCGGTAGATTTTAATGTGTTATATGGTGGATTGTTGGCTCTTTAGGGTGCTATTAAATTTCCGGGCAGTTTGGATTTGTTGGAGGTTTGCTTCAATGACGTTCTTGGATTTTTGATATTACCTGTGACATTGGGGTATGTTCTAGCAGGTTAAGGTGCAAATCCAATCTGATTTCTGCTTTTGATGAAGGCTTTGTTTTCTCATGAATCTTTCTTTATTTGTATGAGGAATTGTATTGGTGTTTCCCTGTTCCTTTTGTTAACTTCTTGATTGTGATGCTATCGTATAGTTGGGTAAGGTGGTTCAGTTTGATGTGATTACTGTTATCGTTCTTTTACAACAAAGGTCTAGTGGGTTGTCCTTTGTTGGATTATTGATCTACAATAAAAAAATGTTAAGGGAAGTCTAGGGACATTGCAGGGACAACCAAGGAGACTTTGATATATGGAATCAATGGTGATATGCTCAAATGGTGGAGGCAAGAGATCAGGTAATGTAGGGTAAAATACAAACTCATTCGTCGATGGACGACACCCCAAAAAGTTTTGAAGGATCTCATAAGAAAAGTTCAAACTGCACTTGGCGACACGAGTATGGTAAATAACTCCATCTAATTTATGCAAGTTATTATAGAATTTGAATACAAGCCCAACATTGACACTCCTTTCACAATAGACAATGGATGAAAACTTGTAATGTTCGATTAAGGAAAAGACTTCAAAGCAAGAATCATGATAAAATTCTTGATTGATGGACCGAGGAGGGATAAGCTTAAAGGTGTTCTTGTTGAATGCCTGCTTAAGAGCGACATTTGGAAAATGTTGGTCAGTGGGAGGTTGGGTCGGGGTAAAAGTTGAGAAAACCCTTCACCATATTCACTAACCTTTTGTTTTTTTCCTACACATGGTGAAAGAAAATGTAGCAAACACCACCAATGCAATAAGAATGAATATCGTGCAAAAATGATGCATGAGTAAAATGTCATGCTGGAACACAAAAGATTAGAAGCCTAAAACACTACTAATAACATAGAATATGAAAGAAAAATAGAGTTAGGGTTTAGGGTTTACTTAGGATTCAGATTCCTCATTTAGGAAGTGAGAAGGGATGGTTGAGCGAAGCTTGAGGAGAACAAGAAACACTAATTGTTTCTTCTTCATGAGGAAGAAAGCACAGAATTGGGAGAACAGTAAACCCTAACTGTATTTGCCGGAGAAGACAGTCGGACGCCGAAGAGGAGCGTTGAGAGAATCGCTGGGAAAATCGCTCGAAACCTAGGGCATGGGACTTAGAGACATTTTGATAAATGAATTGATTTTAGTTCACAGGATTAAAATAAGTGAATCGACTCCGGGTCGTACTATTCATGAAGGGAATTTCCCAATTGATCGTCCGATCGATTGAGATAGATTGAATCGATTCAAGAAGGTTCTGTGCCTTAACATACGACTCAATCGATCGATGGATCAATTGAAATGCACTGACTCGATCTATTGATCGATCCTATAACACTCTGTGGGAAAACGTAGGCTTCCTAATCAATTGACCAATCGATTAGGATTATTGACAAGTTTGCATTTCTGAATTTGATTTGGACTGAATTTTAGAAATGCATAGTGATATAGGTTATGGATAGATGGGTTCTTTGTAGTAAGGAGGAAAAGGGATAATAAGACAAGGAAGGCTAAAAAGAGTAGAATGAGGATACAGTGGTTCACTCGGGAGGCAAGGCTCGACCAGGTGTAATAAGTCGCCTGAGCACAACGACACTTAGTTTTGTTTAACATATGGTTGACCAAAAAAGGTTAGACCGAATGAGAAGGTTTATATACGCTCATCAAATGAAGACCGACCGAGCATGAGAGATTGGCCGAGCGTTAGGAACTGACCGAGCAAGAATGTTTATGTGCGCTTAATGAGGAAAGATCGAACACAAATAAATGATCGATCGAGCGCAAAGGCATTTAGCCTTATTCTTGCATATAGCCGACCAAGGGGAGATCGATTGAGTAAGGGTAATTTAAGTAAGAATATTCATATATGCTCAACAGGTAAAGCTCGACCGAGTATGAATGATCGACCGAGTATAAAGATGTTTGATCTTATGTGGTTTAGAGCGTATTATTGACTGAGTAAGGGGAAGTTGAATGAGAATATTCATATACATTCGGTAGATGAATCTTGGACGGGCCTAAAGGATCGATCGGGTATAAAGATATATAACCTTATAGCATTCCTAATACTCACACGACTGTGTAAAGGACGACCGAGCATCGGTACTCATAAACACTCAGAAAAGTAAATATCGATCAAGCATAAAGAGTCAACCAAGTATCAAAACCTTTTGACTTATTAGATCCCCTGAACACATCTGGTCGAGGTATAGAAGATATTCTCAGTAAATATTGAATGAGCCTAAGTAGTTAACCAAATACATGATATATATGAGTAAAATGTGAATAATATATGATTATGTGATGGCTTGGTTAATTTGGCGAGGGATAGTTTATAGAAGTTTCTGTAGGTATGCTAAACGACAAAGAAGATATGCCTGAGGTAAAAAAAAAATCCTAAAACCATTGCAGGTAATACTTACCTCATCTCCTAACAAACTCTAACAAACCTAGGTCCACCTCATGACTGTGGGGTTAGATGAGGTGGCATAAAAGGGGAATCTTCTCCATTAACAAGGTACGCATAGCCTCACAACTCAAACCTTAGTTCACTTCAGTTTTACTATACTTCTTCTTCTTCGAAACGGAGAAACTGACTTGAGCGTCGGAGGACCTAGACAGGGATTCCTACCCCAGTCTTAGGTCACTAACGCTTTGTTGGTTGGTCTCATCGTGCGCAGGGGGAGAGATCGCCCATTAGAGCCTTGATCCACGGTTTTCTCGGTGGTGTTTTCTTCATCGGAGCCTCTCCCAGGTCTGCTTTGGGTTTTCTCAAATCTGTCGTTATCTGCCTTCCTCGAAGTCATCGCTCATCATCACCCAGCGTTTCATCCTGCAGCTTTCAAACAGAATCAAATTTTGCATTGTCTGTGAGAATCCTCACCTGAATCTGAGACTACGTGATGGAGGATGCTGGAAAACCCAATACCATTACCTTAACTCATGAAGATTTGGATTTGCTCATCAATGCACGGGTTTAAAAGGCATTACAACAACAAGCGAATACAGGAGGTACCTTACCAGTAGCTGCAAATTCGGCAATTTCGACTACTGATCATCGGAAAAATAGAGATATGGAAGAAGATGATCTTGTTTACATAACCCCTGCTCCTGGTTCCCCTACTTGACATCCCTGAGCATTTTTCCATACTCCTATGGACCAAGGGGGACGAAGGTCGGTGCTTCAAGAGTCCTCTGGTAAAGTACCAATGAAAAAAAAACGCAAAGGAAAAATGACGACTAGTGATAGTTCCCCTGAGAGAATTATTTCTCTGTTCTCTCAGAGGGTTCTTAATGATCCATTGCCAAAATACTATCAAAATTTAAACATTGGAGAATATTCTGGAACCACTGATCTGGAAGATCATCTTTCTAAGTTTAAGAGTGCGACTCTGCTACAGCAATTTACTGATGGGGTTAAGTGTCGGATGTTTCTTACTACTCTCGGAGGAGCAGCTCAGAGGTGGTTTAAGAAACTACAAGAAAATTCCATCCGACATTTTAAATATTTTCGTAAGGTATTTCTGCATCAGTTCTCTAGTAACAGAAGATATCATAAGACTCCCTAGAGTCTCTTTTCCATTAAACAAGGGCCTAAAGAGACCATTAGAGCTTATATTAAAAGGTTTAATCAAGTAGCCATAGATGTTCCTAGTGCTACCACTGAAATTTATAAAATATAAATTAGTTTCTTATTTAGGTTTTAGGCGGATTATTCAGATGGGAAGCTAAATCCAAAACTAAACTATTAACCCAATTAACATTTTGGGTCGACTTATTCAACCGACCTGAATTTCATTTAACCAAACCAAATAACCCGAATGTTGTTTGGATCGGGTGGATTAATGGATTGACCTGAATAATGAACACCCCTACTTACAATGGTTGAAAAGCTCAAAGAATTGCTAGGAAAATATTACAAGAGTTGTAGTTCAAGTTGTTAATTATTTCCTATCTCTAGGGGTCTTTTTATAGCCCTTAGAAAACTCTATCCGAGGCTAGAAGGCGCCTACAAGATGGGCCAAAACGCCTTCCATGAGGTAAGTTTTATTCGTAGAAGATAAAACTTTATCTCCACTAATGTCACTGGAAGGCGTCTTTTATGGGCTGAAAGATGCCTTCGCACTGTTCATCAAAGACGCCTTCCAAGCCTTTGAAGGTGCATTCAATATTGTTCATCCGAGAATGGTTAACTTCCCTTGTTAAGCATTTTTAGATTTGCTTACTTGGGTGATGCTCCAGCCATCCAGAATTGTGCTCACCCAAATCCGCTCACTTGGGTGATCCTTGAGCAGTCTTCCTCCTCAGCTTCTTGTCCCTCAGACCATCACACGTGTCCTTCTCGTCCGCTGGTATACTCTTCCGCAACGCCTCATCTTTAGGATGCACCGAGCCCATTAACTTCCTTCTCATGCCACCCTTCTCACTAGCTACATCTTTCGCTCAACTTCTTGTGTTTTTCAGCTCCTGCACACTTAGACACAAGGATAAAACATAACAGGACCTAACTAAACTTGGTTGACCACATCAAAACTACCCGGGGTATTACAGGTTCGGCCAGCCATCGCACTCCAACTTAGCTTTTGGATGATTTCTCTAGTCCGAGCGCTGGATTAGCTCCGGGCTCCCAGACTGCCCGGGTGCTTGCTCAGGCACATGCTGTAAAGCTTGCCCGGGTGCTCGGAGCGACTCCGGGATCCCCGAGTCTGGGCGCCTAGACCACTTTTTTGTCTCTCTCTTTCCAGTAGAAAAAAGTTAGTCCAGGTATAAACATTACCCTATAAAACAGAGTTAACTCAACACAATAAGGTAATAGTAGTAATTAGATCATATCTCTCCGAGAATAGGTTCTAGTCAAAGTCTCAGCTTATGTTTCCCAAATGGACCTAAGCTAGACCGACGCCTACTGTTCCCTCAATTGAGAATGCATCCTCATTGGAATACTCCTCCAGTCACTTACCTTTTACTTATCAACTGTAGTCGCTTTACTTGCCTTTGATCCACCAGGTCTTCTCGTCAGTTATAGTTCTACAGACTCAATTGGACTTCCGCCAATCGTTAGGTCCTGCTGACTCAATCAGACTTTTCGTTAAATATCGAGTCCTGCGAACCTATCTAAACCTCTCACCTGCTATCGGGTCCTATGGACCTAGTTGAATTTCAGCCTGGTGTCATGTCCTCCAGACCCATCAACTCCTGCATACTTAGTAAAGTAATTAAAACACAAACACTCTAACTTTAATCCACTTGTCATTTATCAAAACATGAGTTATATCATTAGTGCAAATTGCACCAACACCTTGGCTGTGTCACCTGGGCAAGGCACCTTGACTGGGTCAAAACGCCTGGAGTCTAGGTGCCTAGAGTCCACGCGGGGTCGACCAGACCAGTGAAATATTAATGATGCTAGCACTATTTTTTATTACCATTTTATATCTATTGTGCTAACTCAGTGTTACAGGTAAGTCTTAGTAGCTTAGCTTAGTCAGATACTAAGCAAGGCCAGAGAAAGTCTAAACAAGTCTGAAGGACTAGATATTTTGCAGGTAAGTTGAGGTAAGTCGCTCGAGAAGAGTGACTCGGTGAGGACGTGTTCCAGTTGAGGAGAATGTAGGTGTCAGTTTAATTTAAGTCTATTTAGAAAACTTAAATTGAGACATTGACTAGATCTTACTCTGGAGGACAGGATTTATGTCATAATTTGATCATATTTGAATGTGCTAACTTTATTTTACAAGGTAATTTTTATGCATGTAGTAACTTTTTGTTGCGGGAGAGAGATAGGTAAAAAAGTGGTTTGAGCTTTTGTAATTGATCCAGGCACCCGGACTCTAGGTGCTCAGAGTTGTTTTGGGCACCCAGGCCAGTTTCTCCCAGACAGGTACCTGGTCAGGCACTCAAGCAGTCCGAGGGCCTGAAGTTGGTCCAGGCACCCAAACCAGCAAACCTTATCCAGAAGCTGAGTTGGATCACGATAACTGGCCAAACCCAAAATGGTCCAAGCGCCTAGAGGGGGTTCGAGCACCCGGAGATGGATAAACTTCGGGAATAAAGTTTTGACAAGAGCTAGCTATATCATCATAGTCCAAGCACCCGAGAAGGGATCTAGGGCCCGGACGGAGCTATAAAAGAAGCCTTCCACCAGCAGATTGAGGGCATCATTTGCTACAAATTTCGTTCTTGCGCGCTGCTCCGGAAAAGCTCCTACGATGCTGTAACACTCCTCTGACAACCGATGATAGAGTTCTATTTATTTTCTCTGTTGTTGATAAATTTTTCTTATATTTCTTGTACTTAAAGTTTGTAACATTTCAAACTATTAGTAGATTGTCCAACGAAAGTACTCAACGAGTGCGAGTCTTAGAGTAGAAGTCGTCGAAGACTCCGAACCATATAAAGCTACTTATGTTAGCATTTATATTTTTGTGTTTCTTTTCCACTGTGTATTCTTAACTTTCGAAAAAATGACTAATACTATTCACCCCCCTCCTCTAGCATCTTTAGAATCCAACAAGGATGAGTTCCCTTAAAAAATATAGCAGGTGTCAATCTGACCTAAGATTTTATTGGAAATCCTTAGTCAAGATCAGGAAAGTTGTAGCTATCCAACTTACTCATATTTGTGTTATACTAACTCAGTGGTGCAAGGACTAGAGATGAGAAAGTTGACTAGATTCAGTTAAATCTGGTTGACCAATCGATTCCAAGTATCCAGAGCTCCAGACACCTAGACAACGTTCAGATGCCTAATAACCATCATTTTGTCATGATAATTCGACCTCTATATCCATACTTTTTTATCTCCTCATAGGGTAAATTAGTGTATATATTGTATTTCATGAATTGTATTCATCTTTGGATTTAATGTGATTTATTCTTAATTTATGGTATTTGATACTAATATTTGAATGTGGTCTTATATGTGATCAAATGGCCAAGGATTCGAGTCATATTAGACCAAATTTCGGCTCAAATCTAGGGATAATTGAAGAGAGCCAATTAAGAAACAATTTGGATTGTTCATCCAAGATAGGAGCTATCTGAGTCATCCGACAAAGATTTGGTCCATCCAGATTAAGAGAAGATAGATCATGACCCTTGATTTAGATCTAAGCTTTTGGATCAGATTTAGAGCAACTTCCACTATTGGATCATATTTAGAGAGTTCTCATCCATCCATTTAAATCCAATTCAAATGAGAACGCTATACTGTTAGAGATCGTGATTTCACAAGAATAGTATAAAACGGAGGTGCATGATTAGGATTGTTGGATCAAAAGTGCTAGAGGGGGAATGAATAACACTCATGGCTTTTTAACATTTATATAAATCAATCGAGAGTAAACGCAGTGGAAAGTAAAAGTAAAGAAAATAAATTGCTAATGCTTTTCTTTTACTTGGTTCGGAGCCCGTGATGAATTCTACCCCAAGGCCCGCACTTAAGATTGCTTTCATTGAGCAATCACTAATCAATCGAGTCGTTACAAAAGTAATTCAAATTTAAGTACAAGTAACTAAAAAATAAAATATACTAACGACTTAGAAGAAAAGATCTTGAGCGTAATCATCGTCGGAGCAGTGTTTGAGCATCGTAGAGTTGTCTATCAAGTAACGTGTAAGAGAGAAACTTGTAGAAGAAGATATACTAAAAGTGCTGGTTGAACCTCTTTTTATAGCCCCATCCGGGTGCTTGGACTCGTCCCCGTGCGCCTCCACAGGGCTGACGTGGCATGCTCTCATCGAAACTTCATCCAACAAACTATATCCACCTCTGTGTGCTTGGACCACTGATGTGGGCTGGCCAGTCAAAGCGTGCCACTACAGCCTACTGATGAAATTTACTCGATTTAGGCCCTTGGACTAGTTCGGGCTCCCTGACCGTCCGAGTACCCTTGGTGATAAAGGTTGGCCACCCGCAACGCTTTCTTCTCAGCTGTTGTCCTGGGCGCCCGGAGGTCCAGGCATATAGATACCCTATTTACATCCATTGATTCTCTGTAACACAAAATTAGTCCAATAAGTAATAATATGTAAAGCAGAGTAATATTTTGACAGTCTTCAGACTATCCAGTCCTGATTTTAAGTTTCGCTGAAACTCTAGGTTGGACTGATGTCTATTGTTCCCTCTACGGAGAACACACCTTCACCTACTCCTCTCAGGAGAGTTTACCTTTTACCCAACTAGTCCTCCATGTTGGTGCAACATTAGGTCAAGGTTGACCTGGTTGACCCGACTCTAGTTGACTTGACTCGAGTTGTATTTTGATGTTTGACTTGGAAAGATTGTTGATGCAACCTTAGGTCAAGGTTGACCT
>JBBMJZ010413103.1:10487314-10498657 GCA_037833815.1 Zingiber zerumbet | reverse complement strand
CCGTTTAAGCGACCTATTTGTTTTTGCTACTTCCGCTACTCGGAAAATTCCATAAAAATATCCAAAAATTCCAGAAAATTAATAGGATATTTCTAAAAATAATTTGGGAAATTTTCGGGCGTTACAATATATTTGACATGCATCCAAGATTTTGATACCTCTCAGTCTGATGACCTTGTTATACCTATACCTAGGTCCTGGTTAGTACAGTTTTCTCCTATTTATTTCAGTTTGCATTTATCATTCTTATATCAGGAGACTCTACGCATAATTATTGCTATTAGTTATTTTCTTAATATGCATGTCAGTAGTTACCCGCTGAGGAGTTGACTCACCCCATTGATATACTATTTTCAGGTTGAGGCTGTCCGAAGGATTTTCAGTCGCTAGTCCCCCTCCAGATTACGAGGATTTTCATATGGACCTTTTTATTATTTTTTCTTATTATATAGTTGTCTATGTTTTGGACTTATGCTGATTTTTCTTTATGGATATTGTATTATCTTTATTGTCGATGAATTTTATTTGGATATGTTCTGCTACATGCCTGCCTGGACGGCAGAAGAGTTGAGTTGATTTTATTTGCGTCGTTGTGATTTGAGTTTTATGGGTATAGTTGAGTAGGATATAAGATTTGAGTTTTATGGGTGTAGTTGAGTAGGATATTTTGAGATGATTTCCTTATCATTTGTTTTAGTTTGGTTTTTACTATTAATTGCGTGGTATGTTCTACTTTTATATACATATGTTCCAGCCGTGGTGGCCGAGGTATCTAGATTGATGTATTAAGGATTCATATTGTTATCCGTATAGGGGAGATGCTGCCGAAATTTATTCTAGCAGGGACTACCTGGGGCGTGTCAATGAGAGTCTGGGATACTTGGTTGAGAGCTTAGTTCTCTTATAACTCGGCCGAACGACGTGAGAGTGTAGGACATTTAGCATGAGAGCTTTGCTCGCTTATAACTTGGCCGAACGGTGTGAGTGTTTGAGACACTTAGAGCATCCACAATGTATCATCGTTATAACACCCACCACCTTATCAAAAAGCATGAGGTCCACTGTCACATACTCTTTATAACAACATCCTTCTTTCACCCACATTTCTTTTAAAATTAACACTCATTAGTTATGAGTTCCACAATCCACTCAATCATCTTTAGTACCAATGGACGAAAAAAGAACAAGCCAACTTCTTAACGAACGGACGAGTCGAGTTCCACCTACTAACTGTACTTCCACCCTACATAGTCAATCAAATCAAAGATTATGAATCAACAAAGGAACTTTTGGAGAAGTTCCTAGAAGCAAAGATCGCGAGATGAGACCTGCACTGGAACCAACTGACAAATCTCCGACTGAAAGAAGGAGGGTCAGTAGTGTAACTGCATGCCAAACTGAAGGAGTTGATCACCGGACTTACAAATCTCAGAGAAAAGGTAACAAATTGAGATTCACAAAGGTACGCTTTGAATGCTTTCCCTAGAACATAAGAATGGGCATCCATAATTGATTCTTATTACATTTCAAAAGATATAGAGGTAAGTTTGTTAGAAAATTTATTTTCAACTTTAGAACTTTACGAATCTAGATGTGCATAATTAAGGAAGGAGCCAAGTCATAATATTATCCTAAAGGCAAGAACAGATGATCCAAACTATGAAACACCTATCGATGAAGACGAGGTAGTGTTAATGGTAAGAAAGTTTAGTAAATTTATTAAAACTAATAAATTCAACAAGTCGCGAGAGAAAATACACCTTTGAAGCAAAAGGAAGGTTTGATACTATAATTGCCAAGAAGAAGGGCACATCAAGGATGACTATCCTAAACTGAAGAAGAAGGAAAAAGACAAAGGCAAAAGACCAACAAGATCGAAACACAATAACTTAAAAGTAACATGGGATGAATCATCGTTATCAGACTCGGAACTAGAAGAGTATGCCGGATTAGCCCTGATGGCAGACCACGAGAGGGATGCCAAAAGTTCCTCAGAGATGAGTATCGATGAAGGGGGACGATCTTCAAAAGAAAGCAATGACAAGGGGGAGCATTAGACCATGAGGTAAGTGAGATATGTACATTACTTCGTAAAAAATCATTTCAATTTATTAAAACACTCTCCAAGAATATAGTGAAATTAGAAAAAAAAAATGCTAAGTTAAAGTTAAACTTAGCAAATTCATGCCTTTAGATATATATGATAACCTCAAATTGGAAAATAAAAAATTGAAAACACAAATATAAAAATTAAAGAATAACAATGCATGTGTAAATTCAAATATTCTTCAAATTTTAAAATTTAAAATTTAAAATTTAAAATTTAAGAATTATGAAGGGCTTAATTGGTATTTTAGATTTTACAAGGATTAAATTAGAAAAACCCCTAGAAATCATATACCACAAAATTTTTTGATTAATTTAGTAGGAAATAATTTATTTTAGATGCCAAAGTCTTACTAAATTAATTTTTATGCATGTTAGAAAATTAATTTACTTAATTTTTTTTAACAAAATTAATTATTTTATCAATTTTCTAGTCATATTTTATGCATAAAATTTTACCTGTGTAAAATGGAAATATTATCTATAAATAAAAAAAATTTAAAATTTTTTACTGTTAAGTTATTTTCAAGTTATTTTCTATGATTTTTTCAACGAAAATCAAATTTTGAAAATTAAAAATATTTTTATAGACTTATTTTTGAAAACATTTATTTTTTTATGATAAAACATAATGTTCTCTATCATAATAAAATTTTTTAACATTTTTGAATAATATTTGAATTATTTATATATTTTTTGACGAACATAAAGTTTTTATTATTAAAATTTATTGAACATTATTTCTAAAACTTTAATTTTTCTATGGATAAATATTAAGTTTTACCCATCTAGGAAAATGAACATAATTTTTAGAGTTAAAAATATATTTTTAAAGATTTATTTTCAAATTTTGGGTTACTCTATTCAAATAAATTATTTCTATTAGGTTAAATAATATCTTTTTTTAAAAAAAAATCTACTAAGTTTAAGTTTGACAAAATTTTTTAAGACTTTTTAAAATTGAAAAATAATTTTTAATTATTTTTTAAAACAGAAGATTAAATTAGTAAAAATAGAATATCTTTAAAAAATTATTTCTAAAAAATATTAGCCTACTGGTAACTCTGGTTATGTACCCCAAAAAAATTTTAATTTTTCTTACTAAATAATATCTTTTAAAAAAAATCTACTAAGTTTAAGTTTGACAAAAATTTTTAAGACTTTTTAAAACTGAAAAGTAATTTTTAATTATTTTTTAAAACAGAAGATTAAATTAGTAAAAATAGAATATCTTTAAAAATTATCTCTAAAAAATATTAGCCTACCGGTAACTCTTGTTATGTACTCAAAAAAATTTTAATTTTTCTTACTATTTATTTTAGTTTTTATGTTTTTATATGATCAAAGAGGTAGAAATAGGTATAAATTAAGGAAGAGATGAGATAATTAAAAATCTTATTCCTATACTTATTTGCAATTAATTATTGTCATTGCAAGTTGATCCTTCAATACTCAAGTCAATGATCGATCTCAGAGAAGAAAGGAGTAGTTGTGAATTGTAGCAAATAGTGTGCACAACTAAGAAGCATTGTTTATCTTCGCCTATAGATGGAGACTTCTTTTATAGTATCTATGTCGAGTTATGCACGCATGTTAAAACATTAACATGTTTCCCAAAGTTTTCCTAAGAAATGATAAACCATGAAGTGCCTCTTACACTTTTTCTTAAATGAGTCCGCAAACTATTATGACTTGGCAGACTGTAAGCTTCTAAAGGATGATTTGCCAATAGAATATTCTTTGTCATTTCCGGCATAAATTACCAAAAGAGAACGATATGAAAGGTATATATGTTCCTCTATAGGCCGACCGGTGGTCACTCGCCCGGGAGCTTACCAGCTCGACCTTCTAGAACGCAATTACTAACTTGTTCTTCACTTGATCCTTCATGTTGTCAAAAAGGCGCATTGTGTCTGATCGACCCTATGCCCGATCGAATCTAAGGTCTGATTGGTTAGGACAGTGGATCGAGTAAATTAATGGTTAATTCCAAATTCCATCTGTTAGTTGCGAAAGATAGCTGTTCGGGTGGTCCGATCGGCCCTTCACGTTCGATCGGAGTTGCGAGGTCATTAATTCGGCCAACCTTGCCTAGTCAATAATTCTAGGTCTGTTCGACCTTATGACTTTGATCGTTTGATTTTAACCTCCACATTAATTGACCCTCTTGGTTTTGACCCATTTTTCGAGGATTATTTTTATCACCGTATCAATAGTAATTATTATCCATTATTTAAAAATTTAAACATAGCAAAGAGTCAAAAAGCGCATCTCTATATAGGAACTTAGATGGAGGACTTTTTCCAGTCATTGGAAAGGGCATGCCAGACTTGGTCACAATTCCTATCCCACTCCACGATCCACTCATTAAAATACTTGTCACAGTTCGATACATCGATCCACAGTGTGGAAACACTACCTCATGTGCAATTGGCATGCACATATATAGATTCGTACAGGAAAACCTGGCCTATATGAAACTTAAACTATCACCTAGACATCAGACTGCATGTGAAGCACCACTAATTAGCTTGTTCCCCTTGTGATCATGAACGCTAGCTGTTTATGACTTTTATTCTCCATAAGTACGTACGCTCGTGACACTGCACTGATCTGTGTGCACTCTCCATGTTATATAGTTAAATTGGCAACATAGTCGCATGCATGTTCAAGTTAAATCCGCAGTGACTACTCCATGCCATGGCATCAAAGAATTCCAGTGATTTCTTTAGTACTTTGATATGCAAATTTAGTGAACCACTTCACTTCCCCTGACGGTGAAGGAGAATAATACGAGCATGCATGGCACCGCAGTCACGCAAACCCTCTTTATGTAAAGTTAAGAGGAGAGCGAGAAAAAGCAAAGGCTGCCGCGTTATGATTAAGACAAGGCTTCGTGGAACTGCATGCGGAAGGCGCAGTTGGCTTTATCAGTTGTTAATTAGAATAATTTGGTGGCCGTTTTTTAAGTGCTCAAAAACAAAACTCCTAGAGCCTTTCGGCGTTGGAAAATGCTCGATGTCAGGAGAGCAAGAAGATCAGAGAAGTGTCTGAATTTGTGAGATCAAATTAAAAGATGGCCGGCACCGGCGATCAGTACTTCCAGTAGCATACATATTTGCAAATGCTAGCTAGCTAGCGCTCCCTGAATCATATATATTAATCAAACTAAAGGCACGCGGACGACAAAATTAATTGACCGAGAACGCGGTTGGTCATCCTCGGTAGAGTGGCCCGGCGAACCGCGCCGAGAAGGACCTCGACAAGTTGTCGGGTTCCGCCGACGCGAATCCCTCGTCGAAGTTCTGCGCGTAGGTGTACGGGTCGTAGCACGGCGCGTGCGTGGGAGTCGCAGAGCGCAGCATCCTCCTCTTCTCCTCCATCATCCTTCTCCACGCCCCGCGCAGCCTCGCCCACCGCCCGGGCTGCCGGTGGGGAAATGGGTCGTCGTCCGACTCGCCGTCGGCAGACCGGGTGAAGCTGGAGACACTCCGGATGCCGCTGCACAAGTTGTTGACGTGGAGAGGACGGCGCGCGTAGGACCTCTGCCTTTTAAGGGAAGGGATGCAGTCCATGGCGCAGTCGACCCCGTCGGCCATGGCGACTGGCCTTGATATATAGAGATTGGAAGTCGATGATGCGGTAGGGGCCATCGGATTGAGATTGAAGGAATGATTGATTAGCGCAATACTGAAGAATATTAAAGATTAATATTACAACGGAGTCACTTAAAAAAAAAAGAAAAGAAAAATCATAATTTGTCATACTTTTTAAAGCCAGCGAGGGCGGTTGCGGTTGCCAAGTAGACGACGACGCAAATCATGTGAAAGGCAGTTATTGCGATTCGTCATAAAATTCTCCTAACAAGGAAAGAAATAAGGACAAAAAAATAAAGTGATTTTTTTTTAATTCCCAAAGATGAAAAACAGAGAAGGAAATTAAAATTTTATGAAAATAAATGGAAATTTAAAAAATTAAAAATTTAGTAACTTAACCCGCTCAATACGTGTCTTTTATTAGTACAAATTTCAGTTGTGATTTAATATAAATCAACTATGTTATTCTAAAATTTTAAAGTGGGACTAAACTCTCGTTTATATTGGTGTCAATTTCATCTATTATTTTCTTTCAAGGTGGGATTAATTTTTCAATCACATTGGAAACTATTTTTCGTTAACTTTTCAATAATTTTCCACGTGAATGAAAAATGAGAGTATAAGTGATAACATTCAATAGTTAAATCTTGTATTGATTGACTACTAGGGATTAGTAGTTGATTCCTTTTTTAAAAAAGTCTTAGATCCATCTCTTTTCTTCGAATTAAGGCTAGAACTATAGAACTTGGGTACATCAATCTAAGTACGAAACAATATGTCTTGATATTTCTTGTCATTTTATGATTAACGAAGTTGTTCCATCTTAATTGAATAATTAAATATTTATCGATTTCACTGTTCTAATGAATAAAAATTTTAGAACTCGACTGATTAACACCAATTAACTAATAATAATAGACAATTGACTAATTTTGAAGTGGATGTTGCCATTTATAGATAAAAATCAAACTGATAACAACCTTATAAAAGAGGTTTGATTGAAAGTGTTGATTCTTGGAGTTTGGGAATAAAATATTGTTGTATTTTTAAATCATCAAGAAGCAATTTAAAGTAACAAGAAAGCTTTTAAAGTAAGATTTTTATAAAGTAGTTTACTTTCATTGTATTTAATTTTGTATATTTGAATTCTTATTATATTATTTGTAAGAAATATACTATAAGAGGTTTCTCAACCTCTGAAAGGTATCTTTTAAGAATAAAGGATTAGTGGTGGTAGAACATAGGACTAGATCTTGGAGGTAGCAGCCTTGAGAGGTTATGAACCAAGTAAATCTTGGTGTTGTGTTTATGCTATCGATTTCACTTCAAGTTTTTGTTGCATAGTTTAATTGAGGCGAACAGAGCTATTCACCCCCTCCCCCTCTAACTAGCATTGGTTGCACATGTAAAAGTCTAAGAGGTTTTTGACAAATGAAATATTGGTTGGATGCTAAAAAAAATTCAAAGTTAGACTAGGAGTGAGAAAAGTTTTGTTGATGGAGATAAGCGAGTCTTGAGATATTACAAGTGTAATCTTATCTTTTGAGTAGAAGTTTACCTAGGCGTGTACTTGACGAATAAGTAGATTTTACGAGTCATAGTTGATGAATGAGCTTGATCTTTAGTTAATTCAAGATATATATATCTGAGTAGTTTTAATCGACTAAAACTTTATTAGAGTCAGCTTACCAATTGAGTTGATTCAATAGTCATTTGAATTCTGCTTGAGAATATAAGTATTATATTTTAGCTTGAATCAAACTAAATTTCTATTTAGTTTACACAACTAGCTTGATTCAACTACTAGAAACATATCAATCTTTATTTGAATTGGGTTGATCGAAGAGGCTGGGTCTATTGTATTATTGATGAGGCTAGACTATTGTTTGTTTTTCTTGCTCATGTCTACAATTGTGCAAGTATGTAGTAGAATATCAAAATACAAATTCAAAACACAAAGCAATGCAAAATCTTAGTCTTTACATGACATGACTTATAACTCATGGATGAGTCATTCCTAGAATTTTGTGTACTTTCTTTTTTTTATGCCCTATGAAGATGAAGAAATCTCTTCCAACATTGCTTTACAAATATAAACAACAAGAAACAAATAAATAATACAATGAACTACTATTTACTTGATTAGAGTTCTTTTTGTCTTGCTTTCACTTGCTTTTCTTTATCATATTGCTTAAGAACAGCTGAAAAAAAAATCTTTTAAATGCTCTTTATAGGCTTCTTATTCTCAATAGCCACTTGGGGTCATTTATCCGATCAGTCGACTATTAGTTTACTTTAGTCAACTGGTTGCTTCAGCTGAGTAGACTGAACTGTATTTGGTTGACTACGGCTATAGCTACTTGAGTTAACTTACCTTCCATCTAGTCATCTAGTCAACTAACCTACTAACATCTGAGTCATTTGATGGTCATAACAAATCCTGTCAAAACAACCTTTCTGTTTTGGATCCTTGTTGTTCCAATAGAGTCGACTATTCCTTCTCATTAGTCGACTAATTTTACCTTAGTTGATTGTGTAGCCAATTGTTCTATGAATAGAAAAATTTAGTTCACAAGCAATCTAAAATAAGTAGACTATCTAGCGTACTCAACCATCTGTTGAATGAATCCATTCTTTAATCTATTAAATCATCAACTTTAATTAACTCTAAGTTCAAGACTTCACCTAGATCAAGTTTACCCAAAGCCTAAAGAATAGGTCATTTGCAACTCTCATCTCACTTAGTCTTCCTTGCCAAGAAACCACATCTTTGGGACTTCCTCATTTTTCCAAAAAATGCTTTACCTCCGAGGACTTCCCATGCTTATGTAAGATCGAGATGTGCTAAAGGAGGAGGGGAGTGAATAATACTCGTAGCTATTTCTCGTTCGTTTAAAATTTTGAAGTAAAACGCAACAGAATAAACAGAAGAAAGCAAAAGCAACACTAATAAGTTAGAGTTTTATTTAGTTCGGAGCATTTGACGACTCTTATTCCAAGGTCGCGATGGTTTATCGTTTTCGTTGGACAATCACTAATAATTCAAACAATGATTACAAATTTGAAGTGCAATAGTAATAAAACCAAGTTATTGACAACAACAAAATTAGCAGTCATTCGTCAATTGTCGAAGTAGCATTTGGGCATTGTAGAATCGTTTCAAAGCAGCGCATAAGAGCTGAAGTAGTTCTAAATGATGTCTGAATATATGCTTTCGAAGTTGCTAGTTGTACCCTATTTTATAGCGGAGCTAGACATGATCCAGATCCATTGATCTCAAGATCAGTCTTTGACTTAGCACTAATTGATCGACCAAACCTTCTACATTTGTTCAGCTTCCTGTCCAGATGTTGACGCTTCGAATAAAGCCTTCATTCGATCGACCGATCCTACCATTCGGTCGACCAATCCTGCTATCTTCACTACCTTATCTAGTCCGATCAGCCCAGTCTTATTAAGTCGCTGCTTATCCGCTGTTCGGTCTGCTGAACCTGAGATTTGGTCGACTGATCCCTTGGTCAAACCCGATCTGATCTTTTAGCTTGAGGGTTTGGTTAACCGATCAAGACGTTTGATCGACTGAATATGCCAAAATTATAACCTACAAAGTGTTAGTATTCCTATAAAATAGAATTAGAATAAAAGGTAAATAACATGTAAAGATAATTTTTGACAACATTCGGACTGCCCGGTCTTGACTTTGAGTTTCGTTGAAACTCAAAGTCGGACTGATGTCTATTGTTCCCTCTTCGACAAACGCGTCCTCACCTACTCCTCTTAGGAGAGTTTACCTTTTGCCAGACCGATCCGCTAGACCGTCTTGACTTTTGTTCAGCATCCAAGACTTCAGGGCTTTTTCGCTGGACGTTCGATCCATGACTCATCCAGTCTTTCACCTAGTGTCCATGACCCCTAGGATTTTCACCTAGAGTCCTTAACTCTAGGATTTTGCCTGACGTCCTCGACTTACTAAGAATTTGTCAGTCTCCCAGACCAGGACTTCGTTGCCTAACTATAGCTAGGACTTTCTATAACCTAGAGTTACCACCTCCTAGGACATAGGGTTACCTCCCCCTAAAGTTTTCCACCTGCCTAAAATCTACTTAATACTTTCCTGCAAGCTCAGTCACACTTGTTAGATCACAAGACATCTTAACTTTTGAACCCTTTGTCATAATTAAAACTTAGGTTTGATCGTTTGGTGCTTCTTGCACCAACAACTTAGCCTTAGGTCTTGACCCACCATAACTTCCACTTACCAAGCCTTAGATACACTTTGACTCGCTAAGACTTTCACTTGTCAAACATCCAATCAAAATTCAATTGTTGGGACTTCCTTGTTAAACATCCAATTAATCTTAACTTGTGATGCGCGTAGATTATATATGTTATTTTGTACTATTGGACGCATATCTACGTATATTTCATGTTCATGATCTATGTGTTTTCCACCTTTTTTTATCATATTTCAGTATAATTACTATTTTACATCTAGAGATCTGCTTGGTGTTTGTTTTCACTTTCAGGAATAGTTTGTAGCGGAAAAAGACGCTTAAGACTCAAATGAAGATCAATTGAAGCAAGGATTGGAGTGCCCAAGTCAATTCAGAGGAAAATTGGGCTTGTTCATGCCTTAAAGCACGACCAAGGATGGAATAAGAGTAGAAATGGTCCTGGCTGTGTCCTATAACATGGCCATAAGTTACCCGTGCCATCCTCTAGAGTCAAGTTAGACTTGGTCATGCCTTGAGGCACACTCATATACCTGAAGGTGCAATTTTGAAGAGATGGTTGTACCAAATGGCACGACCCAGAAGAAGAAAAGCAGAGTTGCTTTGCTTTGGTCATGCCAAATGGCATGACCTAGCCATGTGGATAGAGCCAAGTTTGCTCTGGTCATGCCAAATGTCACGACCAGGTATTTATGGTTGAGATAAGATAACTCTAGTAGTGCCAAATGGTATGGCAAGAAGCCCAAGTATTTGTTAGGTCATGCCCAGAAGCATGGCCACCCCGTACCTTACTTCTATAAGATGGACACTTCATCTCCTTGCTTAGGGAGGAGGATACTAGGCTAGAAGTGACTATCTAGGTCAAATCTTGACATTCAGAGGCATCATCTGGGCTATCTAAGGCTATCTTGCGGCTCCATCCTTGATGACGCGCGCAACTATCACTTGCGCATGATCAAATTAATTCATTTATACTCAACGGAACCCCTTAACCTACACTAAGGTAGTATAGTAGAGGACCGGGTCGTCTCTCACATGGAACCAATGACAGGACGTTTGTTTTCAGACCAAATTGAACCAAATAGGGGTTTTGTTTTGAAAATTTCTAAACTTAATGCAAATAAGGAAATCCTAACTAACTAGCAAATACGAACTCATAATGCAATGTCACTCTAGGCTGTGAGGATCCTTTCTACAGAAGTAACATGCATAAAGAAAGTAACAGTTAAACAAAGACAAATAACTAAACAACTTAACAACAATTAAACAAAACTTAATTATGCATAAAAGCTAAACTTGTACCACATTGTCACCCTATGATACAAGAGCAATAATCATACATAAATGGAACTAAACAGAATATGAAACTAAACAAAGTGCAATCTATCAATCTAAGAAGCAATAACAAA
>JBBMJZ010413103.1:10461696-10476126 GCA_037833815.1 Zingiber zerumbet | reverse complement strand
ATATTTAAAGATATTGAATTATAATTTTATATTTTCAGTGAGTTCAAAATTTAGTTATCTTGAAAGTTAATTAAGAACTTTTGAAGGTCTAATGAATTAAAAAATTTAAATCTTGATTATGATTAAGTATTATTTTTTAAAAAATAATTAAGTATGGCTCTTAAAAAAAATGTTAAACTAATTTTTTAAATTAACTTTTAAAAGGACTTTGAAATTATTTTTTTTAAACGAATTTTGAAATGAATTTTTAAAAGGATTTTTGAAATGAATTTTTAAAAGGATTTTAAAATGATTTTAAAAAGGATTTTGAAATGATTTTTAAAATGATTTAAAATATTTTTAAAATGATTTAAAAAAAATTAAAATAATTTTTCAAATGATTCTAAAATTAAGTTTTAAAAGATTTTTTACAATGATTTTTCAAATGGTTTTAAAAATATTTTTAAATAATTTTTAAAATGCATTTTAAATAATTTTTCAAAATATTTTTTAAATGATTTTAAAATATTTTTTCAAATAATTTTTAATTGATTTTTAAATAATTTTTCAAATAAAAATGAATTTTAAAATAATTTTTAAAATGATTTTTAAATAGTTTTTAAATAATTTTTAAAATGATTTTAAAATAATTTTCAAATAAAAATGATTTTTAAATAATTTTCAAATAAAAATTATTTTTAAATAATTTTCTAATAAAAATGATTTTTAAATAATTTTTAAAATGATTTTTTAAATAAATTTTTAAAATGAGTTTTAAATAATTTTTAAAATAATTTTTAAAATGAATTTTTTAAATAAATTTTCAAATAATTTAAAAATAATTTTTAAATAATTTTCAAATATTTTTAAAATGATTTTAAAATAATTTTCAAATATATAGAGTTCCTGTAGCGCGCGTGCATGCTTCCTAAGGTGAGTACGCTTCCCAAAGTCTCCTCTGAAAAGACTTGTCAGTAAAGTGTCTTTGACACAGTACCTTAACGAGTCAATCATATCTCTGAATAGACAGTGGAAGCTTCCATCGTACGATCTTCTGTCTGACCGTGCCGCTTCTCAGTGGCACTAGCTCCCAAAAGGACGTCGAAAGATAGCGTGATGAGTCTGCTGCCTTGCCAAGTGGGATAGCTGCTCGGCCAGTATTCCACTGTCCGCTCGGCCGAAACCCTGCTGTTTCTGTATGTAGTCTGCTGGACTGTAACATTACTATTCCTGTAGCCAGTCTGCTCAGCCGTAACATTGTTGTTCTATTCTGAGTACTATTGTAAGGTTGAGCGGGGTAGCTGCTCGGGGCGGATTCTGTATATCCCCTTTGGCGTCCTCCCTTATTGAGCGTCGGGTGCTCGGCGCATTATCCGAGTTAGAGGTAATGTCGGATGGGGTCTTTCTCCTCCCGTTCGGGACATGATCGTCTGACTAGCCGATGATATTGGAACGTTGACCGTCTTAACTTTGACCTCCACCATGGCAACGATCCTCCACAGGATGGGCTCATCCTTGTCATCATATCAGGAATGAAATAGATTTCATTCTCATTATAGTATCCTAAACTCGCCTACCAAATACCTCCTTAATAACACAGAATTAAATAATGAATTAATCAATCATAATAATTCTAATAATTTGATAATTTCTAATCTTTCAAATTTAATTTTTGAAAATTCAAAATTAAATCTCAAAAATCCAAAAATTAAATCTATAAATTTTAATGCCAAAAATTTGAATTTAATTTATTATAATAAAATACCCTTTAATTATGAAATAATAAATAATTTAAAAAAATCAAAATTAAATTTCAAATATTTCAAAAATAAAAGTTCAAATCTTAATTATAATAATTCAAATTTAAATAAGAAAAATCTAATCTAATTTATTTTAATAAAATACCTTTTAATTATGAAACTATGAATTCAAGATTAAATTTAAGAAATTCAAAACTAAAATAATAATAATAATAATAGTAAAAAATCTATAAATTTTAAACCCAAATTAAAATTCTAAAGTAAATGTCAAAATTAAACTGTAAATTTTGTCTGGTAGACCAAACCACAGTGGAGTTGAGCGGTGCGGGATCCACATTCCACACTGGCGGCGGCCGCATCAGCCTCCGGGGCCTCGCCTCTGAGGTCCTTGGGTTGCTCGCACAGCCACCCATAGCTGAATGAGGCAGAGGAGGCTGTGGAGCTCGGAATGTTATTTTATCGGAGTCAAGGAGAGGAGAAAAGGCGAGGCGAGGTGAGTTGAGATGAGGCCGGTGATGGTTAGGAGTTGACGGCTATTTTGACGGAGGGAATCAACGGCCGGGAGCAAGGAACGAAGAGAGAAAATGGACGAGAGATGGGAGGAAGGAAACGTTGGCCCTTTCTTGGAGCTGGATTCAGAAATCTATTGGCTAATATATAAATATATTAAATTTGTTGAGGGTTTGAAGCTCACTACTTTTGGACAAATAAAATACCATTTGAATTAATGTGATAAGTGAGCGAGATATAAAAACATTCAGATATGAACTTATGTAACGGGTTCAATCTTTATTCAGCCACCAAAAAACCTCTGATTCCTCTCAACGTTCCTGCTGCTCCACCTCCACTCGCATGACTCTCCTCAAGCGTTCAACGACTTGGCTCATCGACGGCCGTTCTCTGGTGTCCTTGACAAGGCAAGCGTTGGCTAGCTTAGCCATCTCGCGCGCAGCTTGCACGGAGTACTCATGCCTCAATCTCGGGTCCATGATCATGGTGAATTTCTTGCTTTGGATCGGGAACTGCCTCACCCAGTCCAAAAGCTTTTGTTCATGGCTCGGTCGATTTCGATCCAGCGAGCGACGACCCGTTAGGATCTCGAATGAGACTACTCCAAAACTCCAGACGTCGCTCTTGGCTGTGAGGTGCCCTGTCTCAACGTAGTCCGGTGCTGCGTAGCCATAAGTTCCTACAACCTATTGAATACTCATGTGTTAGAAGATCTGCGACATGTGCATTTTATACAAGGAATTTAGCAGAGGGAAAGATACCGCTGTAGTGACATGAGTTTGCCCTTCTGCAGGCCCCTCCCTTGCTAAGCCAAAGTCTGATAACTTGGGCTTGAAGTCGTTATCTAGCAGTACATTGGAGGCTTTAAAATCCCTGTAAATTACCTGCCAAAATTGGTCGAATTGAACGGAAGATTCGACATAGTTGATCCAAAAAGATGCTGCGAGAACATGAACCGATGGAAGTCTTAGCGATACCTGCACTTCCAACCCCTCGTGTAGATACTGCAATCCTTCTGCCACACCCAAAGCTATCTGCAGTCTCAGACTCCATGGAAGAACAGGGTAAGCTCTGTTGAAAAGGTGATCCTCTAAGCTCTTGTTGGGCATGAACTCATAAACCAGTAGCCTTTCGATCCCCCGTTCACCATCCTTGGCGCAGTATCCTAAGAGTTTCACAAGGTTTGGGTGCTCCACGACTGCAAGAAATTGCACTTCTGCCAGCCATTGCTTGTGTCCCTAACAAAACAAAAGAATCAAAATTTATGTAAATCTGAATATTAAGTATTTCTCATGCGTGTAATTCGATTACCTGCATGCTTCTCTGGTTGAGCTTCTTGATGGCCACCATCCTTCTCTTGTCGTCGACTCCATCAAGAGTACCTTTGATATAGCCTCTGTAGACGCTCCCGAATCCGCCTTCTCCGATTTTGTTCATCCTGCTGAAGCTGTTGGTGGCGTTCATGAGCTCGTCGAACTCGAAGACCCGCAGGTTGTGCGCCTTCTCCTCGTACAATTCCGGGATGCCCTTCTGTGACACGGTCGAGGCGGTCGATCGGCTCGCGCTACTGGTCATGGAAGTCATGGCCGCTGGCGCCACCGGGGCCCCGCCGGCCCTCTCCGAGGCGCCCCTCGCCTCCTTCTTCTTCTTCTTGTTGTTGTTTAAGAACCCGAAGCAGTCCATGTTTTGGAGGTTGTGAAATCGGAGGACGAAAGGAGATCAAGATTGCTAAACGAATCAAACAATCGAGGGTGGTCGATGATCGTCTAATCAAACGGCAAGAAAAGGAGAGGAGTAGAGGAGTTACTACAAGTACAAAACAGGGCATGGCCGATTGGTCATGGCCTTTCTAATTTACATTTCAGTATTGCAGAGTTTGTAGAGACCGCTTTACCCAAACAGTGGTGCTTTTCCTCAGTCAAAAGAGATTGCTGCTCAATTTCAATGGATTTGACTCGGTCCCGGTAGAGCTTCCGTTTAAAGGTTTGTGTGACTGCATTAATGATGTATTAATGATGTGCTGATGGTGGACGGGGCGGCAGTATGGAAAGGGTTCCACCTTTCAAAGACCTCACCGGCGAGCCATTGAGTTTCTTCGTTGCATTATGTGCTGGACTTGTCCTTCTTGGAACGAAATAAATGAAGGAGATAATGCATTCATTTGTTTTGGTCCCTCTCGCTTCTCAGTTAGTTGTGAAGGGGACAGTTTTCTCTTCAGAGATAGTTAAAATACGGGATATTATTATATGAAATTTCAGTATTGAAATGTGGTATATTTTTTTTCATACCTTCATCACATGTACTAACGGTTAATAGTCATTTATAACTTAACTTCTTCGTATTAATCAAGAGATAAATTGATGGGGTTCCTTTAGAACAGTTCAATCATCAATGACTAACCCATAAGATATTATCATCATGAGGTCTGAGGTTTAAATTTCGATAAAGCCAAAGTAAATATCTCCCTTATGTGTTAGTCACTATTTTAAAAATTTATAGCCACTTATGATTTATCTGTTCTGTGTTGATCTTTGAACGAATTGATAAAGATACTAAAGGTAAGCATATTCCTCTTTAACCATCAAGAAACAAATTGATGGCGGACTTAGATAAATGAATCACCTTTTACTATATACCATATAAATTGATGAGGGCACTTAGATAAATGAATCATCTTTTACTATATGCCAAGTGTGGAGGGGACAGTTGGAGGATTGAAAACTCTCTCTCAACAAATTTTATCTCTTAAGGAAAACAAAACAAAAACCTCCACGGAAGTCAATGCCTTTTCAGAAAACTGTGCGAATTGGTCAGCATGAAATTTAAATTTGGAGGTTGAGCAACACACCAGAAACTATTTACTGAGGGCATCTCCTCCAAGGATTAGAATTCTAAATGTGTGTTTTTTTAATATATCATATCTTAAACATAAAAATTTAATATTGTCTTCCTACTTTAAAAAATCTCTATAAATTTCAAATCTGATTGACTCGACTCACATTGTTCTCTTAAATTAAAATTTCCAGTCCCTTAGGGACAGTCTGATAGTTGAAACATAAATTTAGATCTAGTATTATGATACTTGTTATATATTTTTATGAATGTTTTTTACTTGTCCCATGCTCACATGTCTCTAAAATCAAAATATTTTTGATTGATAAACCGAGAGAGATACATAATGGATTATAAGAATATCACCAATTTAAATAATGAGTTTCTACTAAAATAGAATGTCCTCAACAAATATTGTCATAAGTAAATTATTACATTATTAGTAAATTTCAATGATACATTGTCATTATAATTTTGTTACTAATTTGATTTTGTCGTTCTACTTTGAATTTACAAAATTACCCCTAATGATTGATAATGCAACCTCCACTTTAAATTTATGAATGTCTTTTTGAATGAATTTCATGTCAATATTGTACAATAGATGTCTAATATATTACATAATGAAGAATCCACCGTTATTCCTGTAGTATCATAAAATTAAATCAGTAACAAAATTATAATGACAATGTATCATTGAAATTTACTAATAATGTAATAATTTACTTACAACAATATTTGTTGAGAACACTTTACTTTAGTAGAAGCTCATTCTTTAAATCGGTGATATTCTATTATGTAGCTTCCTCAATTTATCAGTCAAAAACATTTTGATTCTAGAGACCTGTTAGCATTGGACAAACAAAAAATATTCATAAAAATATATAACAAGTATCGAAATACTAGAATATGAATTTCATATATTAATACTAACCAGCTCTGTAAAATGTTGATCATATTTATAGTTGTAGGATAATTAATTATAATGGTAGAACATTTTTGCCTCGGTGTCCATGACCATTAAATGATAATGTGCATGATCGGTATTTATATGTATAAAAATATACCTAACTTTTTTTATCAACCGGATTTATTTTGATACTTAGACATAAAATAGTTTCCTATAAATATTCATATGATAACTGCAAGATTCAATATAAAATCATAAATTAGTTTAATTATATCAACAACATAATAAAAATTATAATATGAAGTCACATATTTATCATGAATCCAGTTGAGTAATATATGGATTTATTAAAAAAAGTAGATCCGCTACCTTAGTGACCCCCCTAGTACCGACCCATGGATATGGAGGGAGATTCATTCAGGTACACAGGTCATATGCGCATGATGCGGTAAACCCTAGGTCGTCAGTTCCTGAGAATCGACCCCTGACCATTACGCGAGAGATGTCATACCCACCGTCTGCGCTACACCCTCGGGGCAATATATGGATTTATTAAACAACCTATTAGACGAGGAAGCTTCAGATGAGAAAGCTTCTCTGAAAAGTAATGAAATATATGCATCAATTACTTCCCCATTTGTAAATATATTACCTAAGACACATGTAAAAAAGTCATTTATAGTTAATGAGTGGTAGCCTTCCTCCCATATGAAATCATATGTAAGTCATCTCGGATTTTGAAGGAATTCTATCAAATAGGTCCCATCTTCTCATTTTTCTTTTTTTTTTTGTTTTGTTTTTAGTTTTCCTTTCAAGTACTACAAATAAATCAAACTCAATGTATTTAACATAAGCAAAAGACAAATTAAAAATAATGTAATTACTTCAAACAAACTTAAATATATTTGCATAAATGCTAACTTACTTTAATCGCACTTAATCTCATAGTATTCATTTCCTTCTCCATTACTATTATTTTATTAACCTCTTCTTCATCATCATCAGATTCGTTGCTAACTAAAATAGTTTTATCTTCTTCTTTCATTTCAAAATCAACCTCCCTAGACTTGATTTCCAAGTTACCCCCCTCCCCCTCTCTAGTTTTCTCCTTGTCCTCTTCCTACCTGGGACCAATACTAGCCAATTAAGTGTATCTTTAGGAGTCGATCTAAGGTTATAATGACTTATTTCACATCCTCTCATCTTCAAATTGGTTGAAACAAGTTCAAGATGAGGATCTTTAACAAGATGACTAGTTGAATAAGAAAAACCTTCCCTTTCTAGAATGACAACTAATTCTTGATTAACTTTCACTAAGCTTTCATTATCAAGGGTAAACTTTTGGATTAACTTTTCCTTTTCAATACAATGAACACATCCAATTTCTTCCTCAAATTCTATGTGAAATTGTGAAGCTGATGTCTCACCCCGTTGTGATGTAGATTTAAATTTAATAAGAAGGGGGTGCCAAGTAAATTTCCTTCCTCGGGGGTAGGGAGATATCAACAATATTCTACAAAATCAATAATGATACATAATTAATTAAAAAACATTAACTATATAAGATGAATTTAGCATGAGTTGAAATATATATAATGATTACCAGACTAGGTAAGACTTTTTCTAACATAGCCTTTATTTTATTTCTATGAGACCTAAGTAGACCTCCACTTACTTATCCTCAATATTACAATGTTGTCTGCCACTTGAATAGGGGCATACTTAAGAAACCAAGCCTGTGGCATTGTTTAACAATTAGATACTATTAAAATATTTATGAAATATTTTAACTAACCAATAAAAACTTATGGCAAGTAAACTAGCAAATCCCTTCATATAAGACAGTGAGAGGGTACTCCTGGGTACAACTAGGAGTCTTCGATGCAGAAGCATTACCAAATATTGGAAGTTGAGGAGCCATATAATTATATATAGCCTCAACCCAATTATAACTTCCTAGATTATCGAAATCATCGATAATGTCTACAATTCTAAAAAGTAACTTATATGTACTAGATGCAAATAAAAAGAAAAAAAAAGAGAAAAAAGATACAAAATATAAAATTTACAAAATAGCAACACATCTGAATCTGAATCGAGACAAAAATTTCTCATGAGATTTTTCAATCTACATTGATTTAGGTCTTTACTTGAAAAAAAGATTTCGAATAATGCACCAGAAGTAACATTGGAATCCATCTCAAAATGTCTGCCTCTATTTGGGATTCTAAGCAATAATGCTACATCATTGGTTGTGAAGGACACAACCACGTTGATGAATTTGAATGTCTCTTTTTTGCAATCCCAACTCTCAAATATGTTGACAAGTAATCCCCTAAGATGTTAAATTTCTACGTACACTGGATCCTTCCCCGGGACCCTCATAGCGGGAGCATCATGCACCAGGCCGCCCATTTTTTTCATGGAATATTACTCCTGAATGACCTTTTGTGTTTCCTATTGTGGAAGTTTCGCAACAAAAATCTATAAAGTATCTCAACTTGCTATCTAATGTAACTTGTTATGCAAACTTGATAATTGAATTGAACTCCCTGAACTTGATGTATTTTTTTTACTTTCTTGCCATATAAGAAATAATAATCAAGATTTATAAAATTAGAACCATTATAAAATTAGAATGAATGAAAACAAATTACTGAACCATTTTGAAATTAGAATGAATCAAACATAAATATTATATAATATAAACAATTATTAAATTTATTGATAACTTAAACTAAATAAAAAATGCATAGTTCTATATACACTATAAGATGCTATGTTTAGAAATGATATAACCAATTTAAATTAAGAAATTTTTAACACATTTTAGGTACTAAGTATGATAAATATTGAATCAAATTGCGCGCTTTTTACCAAAGTTAAATAGTATTAACAATTTATCTTGATAGTATTAACTTATTTAGATTAAGTATGTGTTGAGCAATTCATCTTGATACTATTAATAGGCTTAAAAATAAAAAATGTGTTTCCATAAATCAAGCTTTAATCATAAATAAATAACTAATTAAAAATACATTTTACTCATAAATTTTTTTACCTTCGGAGATCTTGATGTATATTTTGACATTCTCATAGATGTACTAATGTGGCCCAATGGAACAATAAGGAGGTAATGCGGTAAAAAAGGTTGTGAAGCTCAGGATAATAACGACCTAACGTAGTGAAAAATGTGGTGAAACCAACCTTTGACCTAGGTCGTAAAGCTTCCGGGAATACAGTAGCCGGTGATGATATTGTTGGCGCAGCAGGGCCGGCAAGAGGGGAGAGATGAATTGCTTACAAGTAAAAAATACCCTCCTCAAAACTTTTCAACTCAAAAGATAGTAACAATAATAATAAGACAATAACATAAATAAGAACAAGACAAGAAGACTCAGCAGTTGACTTGGTTACAACCAAGATGGTTGTTAATCCAAGGCGATTGAAAAATACACTAAGAAAGTCTCCTTCTCTGAAGGCAGAGAAGCCTTTTACACACTCGTAGCTCAGACAGTTGCTTAGAAATTGAATACAGAGTTGATTACTGAGATTATTCAAGATTCTGGACTAAGGCTATATTTATACCTTTGTTCGGGGTGCCCCGAAGGGTTCCGAGCGCCCTGGGGGGATAAAATTTTATCCCCTGCGCACGGATGCGGTTTGACGTTGATCTTGATAAGATAGCATTTTGGGCGCCCGGAATGGATCAAGGCGCCTGGACTTCTGGGCGTCCGGACTGTAAAGTCAACCAAGTTGACTTTTCAGTTCAGGCCCTCTGCTCCATTTCAGCTCGCTTCAGTCCGGCTCTCTTCTGCTCTGGCTCCGCTTGCTTGGGTGATCTCGGCCATTCAGAATAGGGCTCACCTGAACCCAACTTCCGGCCTTCTCCTCGAGCAGGCTTCTGTCCTGGCTTCTTGTCCCTTGAACATCGTGCACGTTCTTCTCATCCATCGGTGTACTCTTCCATACCTCTTTCATCCTTCGGACGCACCGAGCCTGTCGGCTCTCTTCCCGTGTCGTCCTTCTCGTTAGCTGCATCTTCTGCTCGACTTCCTATGCTCCTAAGCTCCTGCACACTTAGACATAGGGATCAAATAATAAACAGGACCTAACATAATTTAGTTGATCACATCAAAAGGACCGTGGGGTCCAAAAATCTCCCCCTTTTTGATATGCATCAACCCAAGTTCAAGTTAGGATAAACAGACTAGTAATAATTTAAAGAAATTATTAAACTAACATTTAAGCATAAAGATTACAAAAAAATTTGCAACACTAAGTAAAAAATTTAAATTTTACTTTAATTTACTCCCCCTAAACAAAAAAATAACTCCCCCTGAACTTGTACCTATGTCTCCCCCTTTGATCACAACAAAGAGAATGGGGTAATAAGTAAAAGGGTTAAGGGTTAAAAATTTTCTAAGTAAAAATTCAATTTCAAATAAATCACGTGCAAAAATGACTTAAAAAGAATTTGTTTCTGAATAATTTCTAAAAAAACAATTTCTGAGTTAACAAAAAACTTTTAAAAAATTTCTAAGTTAAAGAACATTTCAAGGTTTCCAATCATTTTTGAGATCTTGAAAGATTAGAACATGCAAAAAAAAATTGCATTTAGATAAATAAAAAAAATATTCCTTTTAACTAAAAAAAACTTTTGTAGGAAAGGATAACTCAAACAAATTGAAAATAAACTAGTTTATTTTCTTTTTATTTAAACAAAAATTCGTTCACAAGTTATTGTCATCTCTTTAAGATCATTATGATATCTAAATTTCTATTTTAGTTTATCATAATTTCCTAAATAATAATTTTCCAGATTTAAAGTGAACAATATTAAACATGTAGAAAATTGTATCATATTAATTTCTATTATTATTTTGTCGAGATTCTTTAATCGACAAGTTATTGTTTGAGTTTCTTTTAACTCACTGTTATTTATAATTTTTTTAGGTTTTAATTCGCAAAATCCTTTCGACAAAATAATTTGTAGTTCGCAAGAATCTTTTGGCAATATTTCTACTTTGCAAAATTCGTTTGACAATAGATTTTCTAATTCGGAAAGCTCTTTCAATAATGTTTTGATTGAATCACTCAATTGGTCAGGAGATGAAGACCATACCTGACTTACCTTGTCAACCATTGATTCTCCCCCTGTTGAGTTATTTTCTTCTGAAGACTCTCCCCCTTCATCAATGCTCATCTGGGATGAGCTTTCTGTGTCCTCGGAATGGAATTCGGCTGTCTGGCAGTTTCCTCATTCTCGAACTGTTCTGACAGTGACTTAGTGTCCTTCGAGGAGTTGGATCCAACTTCAGCTGGTTCTTCGTAGATCTTCAAGAACTTTTCCCAAAGTTCTTTTGCACTTTTGTATTCTCCAACTTTATCGAGATCTTCTTCTGGTATTATGCTTAGAAGGTGAAATTCTACCCAAGCGTTTACCATAGACTCGTCACGTTGCTTATTCGTCTAGAGGTGATACTTGAGTTTTTCTCCATTCATTGTCTTTGGTGCTTCATAACCAAATTTCATTATCAATGAAATATCAAAATCTATGTTAAGATATACCTCCATTTGTTGCTTCCAAACCGCAAACTCCTCAAATGTTGGTGGGTAGACGTTAGCTCCGGCCATCGTTTTATTGCTTTAGTCGGTGGTTAGTCCTTCTGAGACTGTCGAGCTCTGATACCACTTGTTGGCACAGCGGGATCAGCAAGAGGGGAGGGGTGAATTGCCTGCAAGTAAAAAAATACCCTCCTCAAAACTTTTTAACTCAAAAGATAGCAACAATAATAATAAGATAATAACATAAATAAGAACAAGACAAGAAGACTCAGCAGTTGACTTGGTTACAACCAAGATGATTGTTAATCCAAGGCGATTGAAAAGTACACTAAGAAAGTCTCCTTCTCTGAATGCGAAGAAGCCTTTTACACACTCGTAGCTCAGACAGTTGCTTAGAAGTTGAATACAGAATTGATTTCTGAGATGATTCAAGCTTCTAGACCAAGGCTATATTTATAGCGTTGGTCGGGGTGCCCCGAAGGGTTCTGGGTGCCCTGAGAGGGATAAAATTTTATCCCCTGCGCACGGATCGTGGTTTGACCGCGAATTTGATAAGATAGCATTCCGGACGCCCGGACTATAAAGTCAACTAAGTTGACTTTTTGGTCCGGGCCCTTTGCTCCGTTTCAGCTCACCTCGGTCCCGGTCTCTTCTGCTCCGGCTCCGCTTGCTTGGGTGATCTTGGCCATCCGGAATAGGGCTCACCCGAACCCAACTTCCGGCCTTCTCCTCGAGCAGGCTTCCGTCCCGGCTTCTCGTCCCTCGAACGTCGCGCACATTTTTCTCGTCCACCAGTGTACTCTTCCGCAGCTCTTTCGTCCTTCGGACCCACCGAGCCCGTCGGCTCCCTTCCTGTGTCGTCTTTCTCGATAGCTGCGTCTTCCACTCGACTTCCTGTACTCCTAAGCTCCTACACACTTAGACACAAGGATCAAATAACAAACAAGACCTACCTAACTTGGTTGATCACATCAAAACAACCACGGGGTCTAACAAGACCTTCAATGAATAACCAAAGGGTCTAAAATTTAAATCTCAAATGCGACAACCAAATATTTTCTCCATCAAGAAGCAAAGCTAAGAGAGATTCCGAAGAAAGAAGAATGGATAAGGCATTTCTTCAAAATGAATGGATCTATGATTAATGTTGGGGACTTAATGTCACGCGACTATGCAAACTCGGGGTGCCTAGAGTGACTCCAGACGCCTGGATTCACTCAAGGCGTCTAGATTCCGTAGAAAGATTTTTTTTTATTTTTTGGAATATATTATATATGTATTTAGAGTTCAAAATTTTAGGATTTAGGAGCTTAATTATAATGGATTTGAGTTAATAAGATTTTTCCTCTATGGTTTATGCTTTTATCTTAGGTTATAATGTTCAAAATTAAAAAGTTTAGATACTCACAAGGCATATTATATGTATTTAGGGTTTAAGACTTTAGGATTTAAGAGTTGAGTTATAATAGGTTTAAGCAAATAAGATTTTTCCTCTAGAGTTTAAGCTTATCTCTTGAGTTATAGTATTAAAGATTAAAAATTTTAGATACGTACGAGGTATAGTGTTTCATTAAGGAAAGGTTATATATATATATATATATATATATGTGCTATGGACCTTTAGTTGTGGACTCATCCGGACTTGACTCGGGGTGCTTGGAATTAATCTAGATGCCCCTGAGCAAACTTGTACAGGCACTTGGAATGATTTCAGGCGCCTGTATTCCTCTAAATAGTTTTTATTTTTTATTTTATTTTAGGGGTATATTATATGTATTTAAAGTTCAAAAATTTTAAAATTTGAAATGTAGGTTATAATGAATTTGAATAAATAAAATTTTCCCTTTAGGATTCAGACTTCTTTTCTGGATTATGATATTCAAAATTAAACATTTTAAATGTTCATGGAATATATTATATATATTTAGGATTTAAGATTTTAAAATTTAAATATTGAGTTATAATGAGATTAAATTAATAAGATTTTTAATTCAGACTTCCCTCTCTTAGATGATCACATATATAGTATAATATATATTTAGGATGTTTTAACATTTTTTATTTTTATTTTAAAAAAAAAAATCGAGTCAAACGTCCGTATTAAATCCAGAAGCATTAGTTTTCATAAGTGAAAAAGGACCGTCGATGCACTATTCCCACGTCAATTTAAGATTTAAAGGAAGGATCTATTATAATCTTATTTTATTTTTTAAGAGAATATTTTCAAAACTGCACCCGTGAATTCTAAATCACACAAAAATAATTTTATTAATGCGCTAAAATTCCCCTTCAATTTTTATAAATGAAGATTTATTTCATTTCATACTTTTATCCTTGAGTACAGAAGTTTCGAATTATATATGACGCGCTTGTTCTGCGCATTAGGTTTAATTTAAAGCCAAATTAAAATTTTCATTGAGATATGGTTTTTTTTGTTTGTTTTCAACATAAAGGATTGTATCGATTAATAGACTTGAAAAATAAATAGAAATAGAAATAAATGTGGTCATGTTGGAGTGTATCAAATAATTGGAAGCCAACCTGCCCAGCAAGGAGACAATGCATCCAGATGGAATCTACATCCTCCAACCGTACAATACAATAAATACACTTGATAAAACATTACCAATATACAATATTAGCGGATTTTTTTTCCTTTCAAAATGGTCTAGTGACTAGCGCATAAATTATTACCATAATAAAGTCTAGGATTCAAATCTCGACAAAGCTAAGATTAAATACCTCTCTTATGTGCTAGTCATTATTCTAAAGGCTAGTAGCCCGACTAGTATTCGTCCGTGGTTTACCTCCTCCGTATTGATCCTGGGATAAATTGGCAGAGACACTAGGGACGAATATATTCACCTTTTT
>JBBMJZ010413103.1:10399967-10413449 GCA_037833815.1 Zingiber zerumbet | reverse complement strand
TTCAGGGTTTTGTCTGTTCCCAGGCCGGGCGGACCGGCCGCTCGGCACCCCTGGCGTTTGGGGATGTGAGTATATCGGACCGACCAGGAAGGCCCCCGGTCACATGCTCGGATGAGCCTGCGCGTTATTGTCCTGAGACTCAGCCGAGCGGCCTGACTGCTCGGCACAGGAGCTCCTTTACCTTAAGCGTCGAAAACCCGACCTGTGGTCGGGCTGTACTCCGTCCGGTCTAGAAGATTCCTGGCCGACCGGTCGGTCGGATGGCCTATCCGTTCGGCAAGACCTTGGAGTTGACCCTCTTGACTTTTGACCTCCACGTGTCGTTGACCCCTGCTCGTACGTGTCCCCGTCCTTACCACCGGATCAATTACGATAAGTTATGACAAAAAATTTCGTGACAAAATTCATCCCAAAATATAAATTTTTTTCACAAAACCTACCTGTTTGTGCATTTTATCTATTGTGTAAACAAATCATATTCAAACTATTTTTATGTAAATACAACAATAAATATTCTAACACATCCTATATACAACAATTAAACAATTCAACACATCCTATATATACATAATTCATCCAAACAAATCATATTCATACAAGTCCAAATATCTAAAATGAAATCATACAAAAAAAAAAAAAAAATCAAAACAAACATATTCATACTTTCATATGCATACAACAACCTATCATATCCATAAATATACAGATATCATAGTTCAACATGTCTCCTACCAAATGGTATGAAAAGGATTGAAAGATATAAATAGAAATCATCGTTTTCTTCTCACTCGACAGACACTTCTTTCTCCTTCTTTTCCTGTGCCATAAAACAAACAAATTAAAAGTATGACATTTATGTTTAACTTATCAATTGTATCTATGTGCCAACAAACACAATTTAATTCATCATCATAACATATCAATTATATTTATGTCTAAATTTATAATATTAATAACATAATTCATCATCATAACATATTACTTGTATTTATGTATTTCGATACATAAACAAGTTAATCTTATGGTTCTTATAAGATGTAATCAAGTTTCTGACCTTTGGATCCTAAAAAATGTCATCCATCCTTAATTGCATGAAACATATATATATATAGAGAGAGAGAGAGAGAGGAGTGATCTCCTATGCGAGCGCGCAGGAGATCACTTGTTTTTTTTTAAATTTTTTTAATATTTTAAATTTAAAAAATTAATTAAGAAAATTAACATTCCCTTATATAAATTTCTAATACATTAATATATCTCCTCAACATATTACAATACTCAATAAATACTTAAATTAATTTTATTTTAATTTTTTTTTAAAGTCAAACACTATAATATAATTGGGAAGTCTGAACCCTATAGGTAAAATCTAAAAAAAAAATAGCTTTGATACTATAACTCAAAGTCTGAACCCTAAATAGCTTTGATACTATAACCCAAAGACTAAACTCTAAAGGTAAAATTTTTTTTAAAAAAATAGCTTTGATACTATAACCCAAAGCCTGAACCATAGAGGTAAAATATATATAAAAAAATAGCTTTGATACTATAACCCAAAGTCTAAACCCTAGAGGTAAAATCTTTAAAAAAAATAGTTTTAATACTATAACCCAAAGCCTGAACCCTAGAAATAAAAATTTTAAAAAATATTTTAATTATTTTTTTAATTCAAAATTTTTTTAAAAAACTAAAACTAGTGATATCCTACGCGCGCGCAGTCGCGCACTGTGCGGGCACGCAGGATATCAAATCCTTATATATATATATATATATTCATGAAATTTGTTACTAAACATAACAACAAACAAAAAATGTACAAATCATGTAATAAGAAATACATGTATCAAATGCTTCATGACACATAATAAAAGTATCGAAACATATAGCTAACATTGTATCGATTAGTAGTAGGCAAATCACAAACATGCAAAACATGACATGACATGCAAAGTTTCAAGGTAAGATCAAAACATAGAAACAATTGTAACATGACATGACATGTACAAAAAATCCTAATACAAAACTTAATATATAAAGACTTACTTCCTTCGACATAAATTTACAATTATCGCCACCTTCCTTAGTCGTACAAACTCTGTTCAAAACAAATTAACAATACTAATAAAAAATATATAAAAATAAATAAACTCAATCAAATAACACTAATTATGAGACAAAATAACATTCATACAAAACAAATTCATGAAAACCATCACCACCACCATCACTATCATCATTGTCACCATCATCATTGGAATCGGGAGAAATCTGACTTGGAGCTGAGCCTAATTGAAGATGTCGCATAATAAAGTCCTGTTGTTGGTGCATTTCTCTCATTTACTAATCCCTTTCCAATATTATGTCTTTCAAATGGATAACCTCTTGTATCTGTGTCGTTACTGTTAGTGGGGTGGAAAAAGATGTATGAACAACTCTATGGCTTCCGCTAAAAAAACTCATTCCTAATATTCTTTCTCCTCCTTTCGGCCCCCACTCGCTTTTAGCCATAAATCAAAATTATTATCAACAAACGGCTCAGAGATCTTATTATCATTACTAGCACATGAACTTCTCTCTGCTAGTTCTAGCTCATCATATTTCTCATGTATTGTAACAATAAATAAATAAATAAATTTACAATAATAATATTTTAGAAATACATATAATCTTAATTAGATATAATATAGATGCATATAATATAAAGTTAGAGCCTCCACAATAGTTGAAACTCGGTGAGAGCTCCTTCGTTGTCACATTCGCTCCACATCAAAGGTAAAAAATCTTATATATCTCTCTACTATACAAAAAAAATCTCTCAACAACTCCTTTATATGGGTCCCACACTATTTTTTAATATATTATTATTTTTATTTTTAAAATAGAAATTGAAAAAAAAATATTAAAGAAAAACTAAAGAAGGAGCGGCTCCATAAACATAGAGCCACTCCTTCGTTAAAATCAAAGAGTTCTCTCCCACTATACGAGGGAGCTCTTTCCTTCGTGGCCATGTCACAATGGGATCTCTCATTGTGGATACCCTTAGAGCATGTCTATAAGTAATAGAATCTAAGTTATAAATTAAGATTCAAAATTAATCTAAACCTGAATTGCTTTAACTCTATCCTCACTTCAAGTCTTGTCTCTTTTTGTAAATTTGTGGGTAAAGTATATATGAATGCAGGCATCTTCCTCATTTTCTTAGTGTAAAAAAATAGTGTTAAAAATAATTATATAGTCTGAAATAGATTAACAAATTAATAGAATAGATAAAAAATTACTGATTTTTGTTTATGCTCATTAATATTGATAGAGCCTCTCACATATGTCGCAGAGTCTCCATAATTATAAGCTTGGTTTGTTTGATTCTGTTGACTCCTTTGTTTGCTCTCCTCAGTTGCCCAAGAATCTCCAATTTTTCTCGATAACACAAGGTGACATTTTCCTCCTAGTCTTAGCATCCATGATTCAGTACCCGAATGTGATAGTCATATTTTTTCTTGAAAACCTTCTTTATTTTCAACTCATCACTAGGGTCTTAAGCGAATGACCGCTATAATGAAAAAAATCATTGATTATATATTCACTTTTATTTCATATATAAAATAAAAATTTGATGTTCTTAAAATTCAAAAATAAAATAAAGTAAATAAAAATTTGATGCATAATGCAAAACATGAAAAAACTTACCATAATTGTTAAGAGATGAGAGGGTGTAAAAAACTTGTGTGCCAAGATATATGTCACCTTTACTGACCACTAGAGACAATATAAAATATAAAAATTAACAGATAAAATATAAAAATTAAAAATGAGACAATATATAGCTAACTAATTGAACTACAAGTTTTGTAAATTTACAAATTAAAACTAAATTTACTGATAAAAAACAGTATCATACATGAAAATAAAATATCATAATTTTGATTATATTAAAATAACAAAACTTATCCATAATCAAAAACCAAAGTCTTCAATGTCATTGTCATTCTCTTCCTTATCGTTGGCATCCTCCTCGTCATGAATTTCACTTGCATACACGTTTATCACTACTTCGTTAGAATCTTGTAAGGTTGAATAATATATTCCTAGCTCGGTCTAAAATATATTCACAACTTTCTCTTGTTGATATGCAATATTTTTCCAATGCTTCTCAATTTTTTTTCTTGCTTTCGTTTTACAAACAATCCAACAATCAATTTTGTCATGTTTTAAATTAGAATATGTAACATAGAATACTTACAATATGAAAATGGACTACGCTTTTGGGTAGATATATATAAGTTTAATCGGTTCAAACTTACTAGTTTAGCACTTAAACTTATTAATTTTATTTTGTGACTTATTACTTCATCAAAGAAAGATAAAATTAGAAGTGAAGCATGCTTTTTTTTAACCTATGAAATCTAAAATAATATTTATTTCATCAAATTTATTATTAAAGTTGATTATCTTATATTACTTCATAAGTAATAATTACCGAAGTAGACATTGATGAAATCTATTAACAAAATTCACATAGTAATCCCAGCCCTTCTTCCTAAACTCATAGTCGGTAGAACTAAAAACTCTGACATGGAATTCAAACCCTTTGCGAATGTTGACCCACCGGCCACAACTCTTCTCCATCTTCTTGAAGTCTTTTTTCACCGTCGAAAACCTCATGATCTCCTCTGAATTATCATCTTTCTACTGTTCATATCCGATGAAAAGGTCATTAAACTTCACTGAGACAGCAAGAGAGAAATTGGTGAATAAAGGCAAGATAAAAAATTTAAAAAAATAAGCAGAAAAAGGAAAAGATTACTTACTTTCTGGCCTGCCGTGGTGGAATTGCAAGAGAACATGTTCATTGTCATGAAGAGAAACTTAATATTTTTACCGAACATCGACTCTGGGTTAATTTTATAAATCTATATCGTCAAGTCAGCTATGTTCAAGGATGGAGCTAATGTACGTCCAGTGTTGGCAGCTTCCCACACTGGTCACACACTAGGTTGGCCCATCTCAAAAAATAATAAAATGTATTCAAAACTTATAGGTATCCGCCAAGAGAGAAAGTGATAGAAAGATATCTCTTGTCCATCCTAATTATCAAGTGGCCAATTCCATCTGTTCTTGTTCCTACTTATTATTTTGAAGTCCGATTTATCAGGATAATTAGTAAAAAAAAATTTATGAGGCTGAACTAGTTATCCTAGGCTCGATGTTACTCAACTTAATTAATTATTTATTTTTTACTTATTATTCTGAAGCCTTGGTTTTAGTTGTATTGTTCTTGATGCGGTCGGCTCTACGTATTCGGCAGTAAAGATCCATCAAGGGGATTAATGAGACGCATAGTTTTCTATAATACAAGGACAAATAAATGACACAAGTTGTAGACATACTTTAGAAACATTATTTCTAGTTCTGTTGATTAAAAAATTAAGATATTTAATTTATTAGAGATAATATTTTTATTTAATTTTGTATTCCATCTATACTCGATGGAACATGTTTTAAGAATTTTAAGTGAATTATCGACGACATTGTAAAAAAATATATCAGAATATAGTGAATACAATAGATTTAGTACAAGTTTATAAGTATCAACTCCAAGTATAACAGATATGATTGAGATTCATTATATTTTTTAAAAAAATATTCATTACTTTTATCAGCAATATTACATTGATGGATGATACATATACTAATCGAAAATAATAATTATAAGACAATTATTTTATAATATTTTATAATTATAAAAAATTTTATTATTAATTATATTATATTATTGTCTATACTATACTGAATTGAGTTAGAATTCTAACTCCCTACCTAATACAGCATGACATTAACTCCTGAATTAATAATGAGGTTTGAGGGTCAAATCTTGACTAGTAGTCATGTTTCTGTCATCTCCTATGCACTAGTCATTGTCTGGGCTAATAACCCCGATGATTTACCTCTTTTGTGTTGACTTAGGGACGGATTAACAGAAACACTAAGGACAAACGAATTATCTTTTGCCACAATGACACTGACCCCTAAATTAAGATTCATTTTCAATAGAGACGGTAATCAACTTTATATATATTTTTTACTTTTATATTCTGATTTCAATCTAATCAACGTAAAAACTTCAAAAATATCAATATAATTTTCCTTTGTTTAATTTTGTTAGTCAAACTTTTTTATTCAAGGATTTGTTTGTCATATTAATGTTTTCTCGAAATTATTCTGATAATTAAATTTTATTATAAATTCATAATTATTCAATTTAAACAATAAAAATTAAATCCATACATGGACTCTAATTACTTTTTCGAGATAAATCCATTAGAGTTTTAATTTTGTATTTTAATAAAATTAATTATGATTTTGTTAAATTTACACCCCTAATTATCTCCCTTCAGTACTAATAAATACTACTTCTGTCATTAATAAATATGAATGTAATACATTAAATTAAAAAACCATTATTATATTAGAAGTTGCGTATGGCTTTACAGGACATTCGTGTCAATAAATCATGACTAGACACAAGCCGAGTCCGAATCAGATCCAATCATGGGCTGATTCTAATCAGATCCTACCACAAGCCAGGGTTGAACTTGAATCGTATCAACATGTCTGAGTACCCATTGACCCTGTTCAAGCCTTGAAAAATTGTCAAACAGTGGGAATCATGAAAAAAGAGTGAACAATGTTGAGATGGAATAGTGAGAAAAGCTCACCCTTGGTACACCTTTTAAAATCCATAGAGTTGACCACTACGAATTGGTTAAGGGCTAAGCCTTGATCTGAAACAGTCATTGACTTGCAATGTCCCGGGACAACGACGGACAACCAACGTTGGTGCTTTGATGAGGGAGGAAATGGATATGAAAAAAGAGGACGGGGAGATTATTTTTAAAAATAAAATAAAATAAAAAGGAACAAGAGTAATATGGGAAAGAAAATGAGAAGAGCTATGTGATTTTGACAATTTAATAATGAACAAGAGTCATCATGTACGGGTATTGCAGGTATAACATAACGTATGAATACACGTAAATTAGTACCCTAAGCTCATAAATTGGGCTCGGTAAGAGTGCATCAAGCTCATGCAGTAATATAATATAAGGATGACGCTTGAGAACCCTAAAACACTAGGGATGACATTAAAGTAACAGATCTATTTTTTTTAAAACCTTAACACGAAGCTACTGTAATAAACACTCCTTCATGAAAAATTAATTTAATATCACACTTTTGATCTTAGCCGAAAAGTCGATAAAAGTATATTTTCTAATGTCGCAACCCAAGGTATTTATAGAACTTCCCTGCTTGCGGTGTTGTCAATTCAAAGATTTTAGATTAAAGAGAATCATGACAGTGCATATTTTTTAATATAAAACAATCAGAGAAAATTATTAATAAGCCTTAAAATTAGGAGTCCATCATAAAAAATTAATTTAATATCACACTTTTAATCTTAGCTAACAAGTTGAGAAAAGTATATTTTCTAACATCGTAATCCAAGGTATTTATAGAACTTCTCTACGGCAAATCATAAGATATTAAAGAGAATTATGACCATCCATATTTTTAAATATAAAATAATCATAGAAAATTATTAATAAGCCTTAAAATTATTTTCTGATGTGAAAAGAAAAAAAATATTAATATAATTTAATTTTAGATTTTACTAAAATTAATTATTAAAGAGTCTAAATTAAAGGGTCTAAATTCTTAATAAAATAGTATAGTAAGATAAGCAAACGCTTTTTATATATAACAATGTATTTTTCATGAGTATTTATTAATTGTAATAGTTCATTTTTTTTTTTTACACATGATTACTCTAATTAAATTATTACCAAAAAGAATTAAGGGTGACAACATATAAAACATTAATCGTATTTATTTGATACTCGTGCATATCCAACTAAATAAAATGAATATCACGTTATGGACAAATAAAATTTGGATGAAAGGACATTTTATCCTTTAACCCACGAAACTTTAATTTCTCGACAAATATCAAGGATTTGAGATTAGGTTGTTCAACGATAGATCAGAATTTATAATTTGAGATTAAATATGATGTATTATTAATTTTTTTTTTCTTTAACAAATAGTAGATCTAAGAATACTTACGGTTAAAATAGGTCTCTATGTATACTTCCTTGACTTACTTAGGTGACCAAAAAAAAAAAATTTCTATGGAATCGAACCGATCAATCCAAATTCAATGTTATATGATCAATCATTTTTTGTCAAGACAAATATCTATTTTCCAAATATGAACATTCATACTTGTTCCAATACTCCACGTCCAAGTAAACATGATAAATATTATATAAGAAAAATCTAAACCTTGATAAAATTATCTTTCTAACTCTTCAACTATAAAATTCACCTTTGCAAATATGGTGGCATGAGGTGTTGCCACCATATTTGCAAAGGTGAAATCTATCATCTTGACAACCCTCATAATTGTCCCACATTATTGGCAGGAAGTAAATTAGATATCGAACTAGCCCCATGCAGGAGGATAGTTTCACAACTTTGTAGGAATTTGAGCTTTGTTGAATTCTATAAATCTATCTTATATTACCGGTTCAGCTGCGCCATGAGACCTATAGCATTCGTATTTCAAATATATTAGAAGATTAAGGGGTTAATTTATGATTATATTTTCTTTTAATCTTATTACAAATACATTACAGGGTTGACTTGAGGGATTAATTCATAGTCAAATTTCTTTTAAGGAAGGAAATTTACACTCGCCAATTTTTTCCTATTTATAGCCGAGCCATCCAATGGTCAAACATCCACTTTGGTTCCTCACACCTCAGCTTTCTTGATCTAAATTTATGTATATATTGGATCGGTTTTGAGTTCTTGCTTTGTTTTTTCTGCTAGTTTTTGTTTCTTTATTTCTAAATAGACTGGTTGTCGTGACCAAGAAGGCGAACGTGCCAGATGATCAATTAGGCGAGAGCAAGTCTCCAGCAAAAGAGACTCGGACGGAGCACCAAAGGGATATGGGAAGAAATTGGTTATAAGGTATATATCCAAATTAAACCCCTACATCAACGAGTTCGTTGCAACTAATGAGAATGATAGCAGTAGGGATTCCAACAGTGATGGTGTATAACCTTTAGCCTTCCTTCTAAAAAAAATTAAATTGTAATTGGAGGTTAAAATGATCTTTGGCATAAAATTTGATCTGAAGGAAATCTTTTATATATATATATAAAATTATACCATGAATTTACAGTTATAAATAGTCCTAACAAGAAAATTAATGTGTTGCTAATCTTGTGAGTAAATATTTATTTGTTCCTTCTATAAAAAGAAAATATTTTACATTCAATTTTTATTCCTTCAAAAACTTTCAAATTAACATTCACGTTTGTTTTTGCCTATTATATTTGTAGATTTCATAAATATCCAATACCCTTAAAAGCATCGAAAAAATTAAAATATTTTTTAATGTCTTGATTTCATAAAACACTTTCATCACAAAATTCATGCCAAAAATCCAAACAAATATCCATAATTATAAGATTTCTATTTTGATATTTTTACCTATTACAAATTTTTCAAAAACTGTTTAATATGCAATGAAAACAATAACATAAACTCAATACCCGACTAAACACAATAACACATAAATATAAATCAAACATCAACTAACTAACAAACATATTAGTGTACAACAAAATAAATACAAACATAAATAATATAAACCAAACATATACATCGTCCCAACGTATTCCATATACAACGTAAACTAAAAACATAAAACTAACAATACAACAAATATCATCATCCAACAATATAAATTACAACAAATATTTCATAATATCCAAATTCCAATCTCATACCAAAACATAAAAAAGATAGAATAGAAGATAATCATATTGAGATCATTCTCATTCCAATTCCTTCTTCTACCTACATCAGAAAATAAACAAACAAAAAATAAAATCTTATAAACTAATAAAAAATAAATAGGTAAAGACTTACATATTCTTACGTTGATACCACCGTCATCTTGGCCTACCAACCCTATTTGAAATGAAAATAACAATACTAATCAAAAATACGTAAGTAAGAATTTACAAAATCAATAAAATCAAAAAAATCAAAAATTCTAATTACAAACATTGATGTGTCATCATCGTCGTCCGTGGCAACATTATTACCCGTACCGAGAGGAATATAACTTAGGCTTGAGCTAAACTGTCGAAGCTGTTGCAAAAGAAAGACTTATTGTTTACGTGTTTCTATCATAATCCAGATTCCTTTGTAAATTTTGTTGTTGGATTTCTAAAATTTGCATATCCCTTTTATATATTATGCCCTTCAAATTGTCAACCTCTTCAATTAAGTCATAGATTTGTGTCGTTACTGTGGGTGGTGTAGAAGAAAAAGATCCACAATGAACATCATGGGTTCTGCTCATATAACTGGTACCAATAATCCTTTCCCCTTTGACTCCCTCACTGGCCTCCAACCATAAATCCAAATTTTAGTAGCAGACAGCTCAGATCCCTCAATATTATCGCCCAGATCCCTCAATATTATCGCCATCACTTGAACTTTAGTATGATAGCGATAGCTCATCATATCTCTCCTATGACAAATTAAAATCTTAATTAGAATAGATAGATAAGTAATAAAATCTAAGTTAAAAATTAAGATTAAAGATTAAATCAAATCTTAATTATTCTAACTCTATCTTCGCTCCAAATCTTATCTTTTTTTTAAAAAAAAAAAAGTGGGGACGAAAGTGTCTATAAATTCTAGCTCTTTTCCCAATTGCTTGGACTAAAAATAATACCATTAGAAATAATACAATAGCATAAAATAGATTAAAAATCTAATTATAGAGTTAAAAATTTACCGATCTACATGAATGCTTCTCGATATATATAAATCCTTCGGCATATTTTGCAGATGAGTCTCCATAATTATAAATTTGATTTATTTTATTCTGACTACTCCTTTATTTGCACTGACCAGTTTGCCAAAAATTGAAAATCTTAATCCAAGTATCCATCATGATAAAGGCAGGCTTTTATTCAATATTCTTGGCATGATTCAATACATGCCAAATGTGATTAACGCATTTCTTTTTTGAAAATTCTTTTAATTTATATCTCATGATAAGGCTCCCAAGTAAATAACTACTGAAATAGGAAAAAATAATAGATTATATATTAACTTAAATATTTTATATATAAAATAAATTGATTATACTTTAAACTCATATCACCAGAGTTCTTTTGTGATGCTAGAGTTTCAGTTCGGACTCTTTGGATCCCCGGACCATAAAAATCCATTTAAAAGGCTATCACGTGCATTGCGCGTGCACGTAGAACACAACTCATGCAAAAACGCACCCAAAAGCGAGCCCTAACCTCTCGCGTTCTACCTCCGCGATCCGCCGACGACGAAAACTCCACCGCTATTCGCCGGCGACGTGAAAACCACCTCGCCCACAAATTTCAGAGCCCTAACCCGTCCCCGACGGCCTCCAGCGTCCCCGACGGCCTCAGCAGAGACCCACAGCGATCCAGCAGCGACGACCCAGTTCCCTGACTCCTCCGAGGTCCAGTCCTGCTCGCGATCGGCGACTGCCCAAGCTCTGTCGCCTTTAGGGCTGATTTCAACTGTTGGTGTGAATAAGTTTGAGTTTTCCTTTAATTCCTTGCTATTTAATAGTTTGAGTTCCAGATTTACAATTTTAGTTTGTAACTGAAACTTTATCTTTTTCATCTTAAAATGAAACCAAAAGGCAGATCACCAATCTTAAACTGAAACCAAAATTGAATTCATGGACATTTTTAATTTTCTCATCGTATTCAATTGTGATATGACGCCCTTCTGCTAAGCAATTATTAATGTGATATGTGACAGCAGTAGTGAATATAGTCAATCTTTACTAAGAGTCTGAGACAATTAGAAACACATGAACATTAGGCATAAGAAGGACAATAACATAGTTATAATGAGTTCTAGAGAAATTAAATCAAGATTTCCCACACCAAGAAGATTATTATAACTTGAACAGATTGGAAATTCTTGCAGAAAATAGAACATAAAATTTTATTCAATTCATAATGGTACAGGTATCACATAGGAAAATTCGCTTAAGTGGAATACAGATGACATTAAATACAGATAATCCGACAACAGGAAAACAAATACAAGCATACAAAAGACATATGCTTATCCATCTAACCAAACTAAAGTGCGAGAGTTACAAAGGGAAGAAGGAAAGTTCGAAAACCATATGCTGCACAGATGCAATCTTCGGTGCAAAAAAATTTTAACAAAGAGTATGGGCAACTTTGACCTTTCTTTTTCATCTAATGTATTTAACTACTGCAACAATAGATTAAGGCTCACTTTATAAATTGATTTTGTATGTACTGGAGAATTCTGATTCTTAGTTAATTACTGTTCTTGGTAGGATATGGAGTATTTGATAATTAAAGAAAGTTAGACATACAGTAATTTGACATAAAATTGTTATTTTTATAAGCTTCTTTTGTGGCTGTTTTTTTTTTTGGCCCTAAATATAATTTTTTTACAGGATCAAAGTAATTATCATGGAGAGTGAATCTACAAGTTGTCGTCATTTGAATTTTGAAGAAATGAAGATATTCTGGAAGGTGACTTTAATATTATTGACGAAGGTAATAAGAATCATATTGCGAATGTATTGAGCTTCAATATATCAATTTTCCTTTTTAGCCATCTTGTTTTGTTTGTTTGATTGTATAGACTTGAAAATTGAAACAGATTTGGATATACCATAAATGGGATTGGAATTTGAGACGGAAGAAGATGCATATCAATTTTATTTGGCATATGTTAAAAAGCTTGGATTTGGTGTAAGGAGAGGTAGAATCCACAAGGATGAATCGAGTAAATTACTTGATAGGGTTTTTTATTGTTGTGCCCAAGGTAAAAGAAGAAAAGACAAACGAGATCTTTATGTCAAAGCAAGTCATGATGAAACAAGGTTTGGTTGTGAGGCTAAAATGAAGATTTGTAATCAGAAAAAAAAAGTAATTTTACTGTGGTGCAGTTTGTTAAAAAACATAATCATTATCTCTCAAGTCCAAACAAAACGCACCTCTATAGAAGTCATTAGAATATATCTTCTTCTGCAGCGATACAGATTAAGATGGCAAGTGATGTGGGAATCCCCCCAAAAGCATTTCATGATCTTATGGTGAGGCAAATAGGTGGGAGGGAAAATTTAGGACTTATTCCTGAGGATTATAAAAACTACTTGCGATCCAAAAGAACAATAAATATGAGAGTTGGGGATACAGGGGGTGTATTGGAATATCTACAAAAAATGTAGTTCGATGATCCTAATGTTTTTTATGCTATCCAAGTTGATGAAGATGATTTAATTACTAATATTTTTTGGTCTGATGCTAAGATGAGAGCTGATTATGCTAATTTTGGAGATGTTGTTTGCTTTGACAC
>JBBMJZ010413103.1:10289353-10303849 GCA_037833815.1 Zingiber zerumbet | reverse complement strand
TTAGTTTTTGATAATGGAAGATAATTTCAAGGCAGGAGAATTAAGGAGTGGTGCTTAGATTATGGAATTACACAGGCTTTTATCTCTGTGGCATATCCATAGAGCAATGGTCAAGCCGAAGTAACTAATAGAGAGATTATTAGAGGGCTCAAAACTAAATTGGATCATGTTGGTGGTAGCTGGGTAGATGAGTTACCTAGTGTATTATGGGCATATCGTACGACCTCCCAAGAATCATTAGGGATAACTCCTTTTCATTTAGTATATAGTGGTGAGGTGGTGGCCCCAATTGAGGTCGGAATTAAATCCGATCGAAGGCGCTTGTATGATGAAGATAATGCAGAGCGACGTCTTATGGAGCTCAATCTGATAGAAGAAGTGTGGGACAAGGTGGTGACTTGACTTGTATCATACCGCCAAGGAATGAGACAAAATTATAACAAAAGGGTCATTCCCAAATTTTTTTAATAGGTGATTTAGTTTGGAAGCGCATCAAGCCGATTGGAGATGTTAACAAGTTGGAACTGCAATGGGGAGGACCTTACAAGATGATACAAAAACTCTCTTCAGGATCTTATTATCTTCAAGGCGCAAATGGAAGAAATCTCAAGCGGCCTTGGAGTGCTAACCATTTACAACCTTATCGAACATAAAAAGTACGATTGTGCCACATTTATCCATTGTGTTTAGCTCTCTGGTGTAATTAATGGAAAGCACGGGCAATATTATTTGTAAATATACATATTTTCTTGAATAGATAGATTGGTTTCCCTTCATTCAGTCGACCGGGGACCTTAAGGGGTGACTAGACGGACTCCCTTAAGGGGAACCGAAGACTTTAAGCCTTCATTCAGTTGATCAAGGACCTTAAGAGGTGACCGGGCAACCTCCCTTAAGGGAAACCGGAGACTTTAAACCTTCATTCAGTCGATCAGGGACCTTAAGGGGTGACCGGACGGGCTCCCTTAAAGGAAAACTAGAGACTTTAAACCTTTATTCAGTCGATCGTGGACCTTAAGGGGTAACCAAGTAGGCTCTCTTAAGGGAAACTAGAGATTTTAAACCTTCATTCAGTCGATCAAGGACCTTAAGGGGTGACTAGGTGGGCTCCTTTAAGGGGAACCGGAGACTTTAAACCTCTATTCATTCTATCAGGAACCTTAAGGGGTGGTCGGGTAGGCTCTCTTAAGGGGAATCAGAGACTTTAAACCTCTATTCAGTCTATCGGTGACCTTAAGGGGTGACCGGGTGGGCTCCCTTAAGGAGAATCGGAGACTTTAAACCTATATTTAGTCGATCAGCGACCTTAAGGGGTGACAGGGCGAACTCCCTTAAAGGGAATCGGAGACTTTAAACATCCATTTAGTCAATCGGTGACCTTAAAGGGTGGCCGGACAAGCTCCCTTAAGGGGAACCAGAGACTTTAAACCTTCAACAAGTTGATCAAAGCATACGGATGGTGGGTATTATATTTATCTTATTTCAGTCGATAGTGTATGGCCGATCGATTCAATCAATCGATTCATCGTGTAACCTAGAAATTCATTGTGAAAGGCTTATATGTCATATTCAGCCTATTTACTTTGCTCGAAAGCATATATGGTTACATAATCTATCATATAGGTTGAGGATTTCTTATAAATGATTATATTGCATCTAGTTTACCTATCTCGTCCGGGAGTATATGCTCGACCGGTTTATTAGACAGGCCAAGGGTCCTTTGTATAAGCAGGACGTTCAACCTATCATGGAAGCCTGAAGATCATCAAGGAGAATTTATTCAGAATTATGTGTCATTCAGAAGATAACTATGAGGTCTATTTATTCTGATTATAATTTCTTTATGGGATTTCTCTACAAAATATATGTGGCAGATGTACTGAAGAATTTAATCTATATGGATACTTGAGTGGTTCCGAAGACATGGGAAGTCACACAAGACAGGGAAGAACAGGTAATTACTAATTCCCATTAGTATTTAACATATAACAAGTAGTTCAAAGTAATGATAAAATAATATGAAGATATAAATACAATATTCTAATTTCATTTAAATCTGCTTAAAAAGTTTTTTGAGAGCTCCTTGTTAAGTCGTTGATGGTTTATAAATAGAAGAGGAGGTTCTTTAAATAAGTAACTCCCCTCCCTTAACTGTTGGGCAACTCCTTCAACGAAATGAGTGAGGGTTTCTATGATGCACCAGACATATTCCCCAATGAACCCAGGGGAGTCCAAATAGGATCTGTGCTTGTTTTGGTAGTGCTCCTCTTCACCTGCCTTAGATGTCTGAAGTTCAGATTGCAAGTTATCCTTCTTGCCCTTCAGGGTAGCTTTTTCTACCTTAGAGTTCTCTAGCTGTTGCAAAAGTGAGCCTATTTGCAGATTTTGGGTTCATAGTCTTTCTTGTTGTTGTAACAATATGAAATCTTTGGAGGCTAATTCTTGAGTTAGCTCAGGAGATCTAGAGTCATGTGATAATTGTAGTTGTTCCAAAAGAGCAATTTTATGGGATACATCTAAAAGAGCTTTGTCTTTTAGAGATTTTTCTACCCGGAGTTGAGACTCACTCTGTTGCAATTGGAGTTCTTGGTTTTTCTTTTCTTCTTCTTGAGATTATAGCAATTGCTAACAATCTTGTAGAGCCTTCTCTAGGCTAGCAGTGACATCATCTTGCGAACTTACTGTGCCCCGTAGCTGAGTAAGTTCATCATTAGGAAGGTTGGAGGTGGCTTGCAATTCCTCCACTTTGTCTTTCAAACCCCGGTTAGCTCTTTCTAGATCCGCAACTAACTGACCCAAGTGTAAGCTCGAGGCATGGAACTAAAATAAGATAACAGCGTAGTTACACTTTGTAATCATAGACTAAGGAAATTTATTTATAAACTTACTGCAGTAGCTTGGCGATTGTGGTCTTCGACATGCTCAGGGATGGTATGCCCTCTCATATGTGCTTGTGAATGCAGCCATGACTCAACTAATGTACCTTTTAGCTGGAGTATCCCATATGAGGAAGGAATAGGTGTCTGACCTAGTTGGGATTGTAACCCATGAGATTGTTTAAAAAGGATGGAAGAGCTGGTGGAAGTTATGGGTTGTGAAGAAGAAGTGGGAGGAGGTTCAAGAGTTGGCAGGGAAGCCCGATAAGATGGATCAGGGGGTGTATAGTTGATCAACGCTGGATCTTGTTCAACAGGTGTTTCAATGGGCCTTGGAATAATTGATCTCTTGCAGCACGTGGCCTGGTAGGAGAGGAAGTCAAAGCCTGAAGAAGGGGAGGTGAGGTTATAGGGGCGTCTAGCGCCGCCTCAAAAGAAGGAACAACTGAAGGAATAGCATGAGACATAGGGATAAGGAGACCCGGTCTCATTATATTGAGTACAAAGCAAGAACTAACATGTGTTGGGGATGCAGTTTCCTTACCTCTAGCATATGAGATTTTGGAAGAAGTAATGGGAATCTGCGCAAAAGTAGGTATGGTGGATATAAGTAGACCCCGGGCTTCAGTGCAAGGTTTTTTACGCTTGACAACAAAGGGATTTTCCTATTATGGTGAGCTAGAGGGTTCCTTAGTCGGTTCAGCTGAAGGGAGTAAACCAAGAGAAGAAGAGGGACAGCTAAGACAACGATCTCTTAATAAATCTTCCCCCATTTTAGTCAAAACTGCTCTAGTTAGGCGAGTATTCCTGTACATAAAAGCGAGGAGGACAGCAATGGCTAGAAAAACAAGGGTCACAAACTCATGTTAGGAATGATATGAAAGTGACAAAAAAATATGCATAAGGAAAATAAACTTACCAAAGGAGACGTCTAATTATGTGTCGGCTGGACTAAGATCGAAAGTAAACAATAAACCTTCTGCGATTAAGGCAGGTAGGTTAAACTTTGTACCCTTCAATTTTTCCATGAAAGAGCGAAGAACAGGGTCTTCAGAAATATCGCCTAAGTGGGGAATAGGGGGAAGGTTTCATTGTAAGGTTATTGGATATGGTGAAGGAGAAGAAGGTGCATGAAAAAGAATCTATTCCTTCATTCTCCTTGGGGGTGGAATTCTATTGAATAGAATGGCAATACGATGTGGCTAAAACTTAAATAAGTTGTCATCTATTTGATGGGGAACAAAGAAATGGTGGAATAGGCGAGGAGATAGAGGAAAATCGAGTAAGCGAGAAACAACAACAAAGACAACCATAATAGAAAATGATTGAAGAATGAGTTGATGTAGGGGGGAGGTCAAAATATCTACTGATATCAATGAAGAAGGGATGAATAGGAAACCTCAAACCTGATAAGACTTGTTCCCAAAAGATCGCAACACTCTCTGGAGGAGGAAGGTGAAGATGATCCTCTAGAGTAGGGACTGCTAAGTATGGGGGAAACCATAGTTCCACTGAAGTTCAGAGGATTCTTGTACAGTAAATGTGGAAGAACATCAAGTGTACCACTCATTGGGGTCGACATTCTTAGAAGGAAGGATTAGTAAGGATGAGAAGAAAAGCTAGCAAGAGGCGAGGAATGACAAATAGGCAAACTAGAGGAAGAAGATGAGACATTAGAGCTTTTCTTCTTTTTTCTCTTTAAAAGACTTAGCTAAGTATCGAAAAAGGTGTTTAAAGTAGAAACGTTAGATCAAGATGATAGAAAAGGCGGGGTCAAGGGTGAACCGTTGGATGGATTGATAAGGCGGTGGATATAGTGATATGAGTACATTTAGGACGTCAGAAACACACATCTCGCCAATAGAAAAATGGTATCAGTAATCGATACAAAGGGTTATATTCTCAAGGTATAGTGCCACTACTAAGAGTAGTTTTAAAAGTTCTAAGACCCCAAAGAATTCTAAATATTTATAATACAGAACATAAGTTATATTCTTTTCGCATTATAAACTCGATCGACCATTATAAGTTGATTGAGTCTTAAGACCAGTTAAGAATATATATATATGTGCACCTAAACTTGATTGGCCATCAAGGGTCGGGCAAGTATTAAATCTGAGCGAAAATAGATACAGAGATAAGCAAACTTGATTGGCTGATGGAGAGCGAACGAGTGTTACAATCGGGAAATAATAGGTATGGATTAAAATAAGAGCGATCCTCCTTTAGAAGACTAATGAACAATAAACCTAAAGAAGAGGGAACAAATTTTATCGAATATTAAAAGCCAAATGAAAATCAATTCTAATTAAAAACAAATATTAGCTTAATCAATTAATAAGAGAATCAAATCAACTTTAGAAAAAATCAATATAACCTCATTAGACTTTTGTGTAGTTAATACTTAAAATTAATGATAAATTGTGAAAATATTTGAAACATTATAGTAAAAGGTTGATACTTAAAATTGTCAAAAGATTCTTCAATACAAAGATAAGTTAAAGATTATATCAGCTTAGGAAATAAATCAGGAGGCCTGGTCCTTAGCAATCTCCTACAGTCAAGGAAATTGGATGGAGGGTCGGAAGCTAGATACCTTTTCTCTTTAAATTATTCTATCACTCCCTCAGCCCCATGATTGAAAGCTTTAACAATAGATGTTGCAATAGGAGTATTGAAATCGGGCGACTCAAGAAGTATCCTTCTTCTCTCTGTGAATTGATTTTCTTCACCCGCTTGATAGTTTGCTAGAGTATCTTGAGAAGCTTTCAGTTTAGCCTCCTTAGAGGAAATGTCTTCTTGAGCTTTGGTTAAGGATGAACGTAGAGAGGCTATCTCGGTATCCTTAGAGTGTAAATCAGAGACTTTAGTAGCTAATTCTAAAGCATGAGCATCCTTCAGTGTTTGCAGCTGAGATGATAGTTGAGTATTTTCTATAGTGAGCTTATCTAGTTTTGATGTCAGCTCAGCGCGAAGGATGATCTCTAATTGAACTTGAGATTCAAATTTTTCTGCAAAAATTCTCCATTAACTCAGGTTTTTAGACTCAACCTCGAGTAGTCTGCGAGTCTATTGTAGCTTTGTAGATAACTCAGCTATCTCTCTAGAGGCTTGGCTAGAAGATGCCTCAGGAGCTTGTTGCCTCAGCATATCATTCTCTTGAGCTAAGTCATATAGTTGATGGGTCATACTCATGTTGTGACCCAGTGCTATAGAGTGGAAGTTATTAATAAAGTGCATTAATGAGAGAATAATTGAACAAAGAACATCTTACCTTAGTTTCCTCGAAAGAAAATTTATCTGCCAACTCAGCGGAAGTGAGCTTCTCAATCTGTTGGCGAGTCTCTACCTATGTTGTTGTTAATGAACCTCCCAATAATATTGGAAGGGTAGAAGAGGGTGTGGATGAAGATGATAAGGAAGTGTGAATTAAGAGTGGGGAGAAAAGAAGAAAAGGAGGATCTTGAGTTTCTTGGAGAGGTAAAGGGATTTGTTCCTAAAAAGTAATAACAAACCCAGGATCCGAGCCAATACTCTGAGGTGGAAGGTCCCCGAAGGTGGAATAGATGGTGAAGAAATAATAGGATATAAGGAGGATAGGGTGGGTTCAGGAGAAGTAGTTTGAATATCCCCTTGAACCACATCTTCAGGAATAGAAATGGCCTGTCTCTTGGGGAGGGTTGCTAAGGGTAGTCTGTGCCTTGGGCGTTTTCCCTTAGGAGTAGCTTCTTGCACTTGCTCTTGTATTTCCATAGGAGTAGCTTATGGCAATGAAGGTGAATTTACAAATGTTTCCCCGGGAATGGTTTGGGAACTAGAAGTGATCACTTGTTGGATGGAGGTTTCAGGCAAAGGAGCAGTAGAAGGTTGATTTCACTTGGCATTAAGTTCTTGTTCCTTGGCCGAGAATGCCTCCTCTTCTAGGTCAATCTCCTTGTCGACCAAGGCTTCAAATATAGCATCTACTACATCAAATAAAGGGTATTTTAGTTAGTAAAAAAGTAATGATGAAGATGTCATAACTTACTAAAGGAGCATCGCAATTCCTTTTGAACAGGGCTTAGGCCAAAAAGGTATAGAAGGTCACTACGTATTCATTTGTGAATGTAAAAATGATGACCAAGTAGTCTATTGGAATAATCAAAGAAGTTTGGCTATTGGTGAAGTTCTTTTACGTCAGGTAAAGGGGGGAAAGAAGATTGCCATGTAGTAGACCATCTGACGGGGTCTAGGAAATTTTATGAAGAAGAAGTGTGACTTCCAACCCTTAATAGATGAAGGTGTTTCTTCAAAGGAAACCATCTTGGACGAGATTGGAATAAAAAATACTTCTAGCTCTGATTTCTTGGGGTAAGAGAACATGAAGAAATTTTAGGGAGCAGGAGGAATACTGAAGAGGAAAATAGCATTTACATCCCACATAGATATCGGAAAGCATTTGGGGTGAATTATTGTAAAGGAATACCAAAATACTAACTTATCTCCGCTAAGAATGGAGGAATAGGAAAGCATAAATCAGCCACTAGTTGGTTCTTGAAGAAAGTGACATAGTTATCAGGAGGGAGATGAGGATAAGCATCAGGATGTGGGACCTTAATATGATACTCCTTAGAGATTTCATACTAAGAATGAATAGAAGTGCTATCGGCGGTACCAAAGGATGAATGAGTCTGAGCATACCAAGGAATTGGTGATTCCTCAGCCATGTCAAAAAATAGAAACACTTAAGGGATAAGCGACTTACTGGATCCTTAAGGAAAGGAGGTAGCAAAGGAAGGTCAGGGAAGACGAAGAAGCATTAGGTGTTAGACAAAGTTGAGAAAAAGAATCGCCGGCAAATGAGTTGAAAAAGACAAAGGGTAAAGAAATAAAAAAGACTTAGGGTTTTAGTGTGGTATAACTAATTAAGATCACCGTTGGATCAAAACGGCTCGTAGAGAAAGAGTCAATGATTTGCTGGGGAAGATAGATGATAAGACACTGGAAAAGAAGCATTTGAACAATTGCTTTGAGAAGTGAAAGAAGCATTTGAATGATTGCTTTGAGAAGTGTAAGACAATGCTACGTGGTGCTCACCCATAAAGAGGCATTTATGATGGACAGGACAAACCAAATCATAGGCCGAGGTGTCATATCTTTGAGCGCCTCCAACATTCTCTTTCCGTTGAAGGACCAAATACCAATAAAATAATTTTGAAAAGTTGCTTAACTCTCAAGTCATAATTGAGAACGAAAAGAAAAGAAAGTATAAAATAATGAGTTATATGAGTAAAGCAAAAAAATGAAATTAAGACTCGTGTCTAGTCAGTCAGTTACACCTCCTTCGACTAGACTTGAGGGGGAGGCTAGTGATATGGGTTATGATAAGCTGGCCTGTCAGATGATGTGGAGGTCATGGTTGAGAGAGAGAGGAGGGGCCCATAGTTGGGTGGATGCATGATTAGTAAGGTAATGGTCGACCAAATGAAAGGTTTTCAGCAAGCGCCCGGGTGGGCGACGCCTAACCAAGATTGTAAGTGTTCAGACCTATGAAAACTTCTAGTATATAATTGGCTGAATGAGGGGAAAGTTTCTAGTATATAATTGGCCGAGAGAGGGCTTGATGAGAATAAGTGTGCCTACATTTGCTCGGTCGGGCAAAGCTCGACCGAGCGTAAAGACACTCAGCCTTATATAGCTTTTAACACTCAGCCTTACTTGTCATTCAACAAAACCCAAGTTAGACCATTAGTGAAAACTACACAAACAATCTTCCCCTTTTTGATGCAATGATAACCTGTGTTAAGTTAGGGGAAAAAATACAAGAATGAATAGACAAATAATATAGTTTTAAGTATTCAGTTTTCGATTCGATTTGTTTAACATAACCCCTTTAATCGTCCCCCTTTGGCATTCATCGAAAACATGAATTGACAAAAGAGAAAAAAAATTGCTAGGGAAAGTAAGAAACTTTACAATAATTCTTAGGATTCCTTTAGGGAGGAACAAGTATAACCATAAAAATTTGTAACAAATATTTTACAAAATATGTTTAAAGATAGTTTTGAAACCACTTAGTCTTTTAAAATGATAAAGAGAACAACTTAAAAATTTCAAAATAAGTTTTGAAAAGAACCTTTTCAAACTTTTTTCAAAGTGTGTTCATGTAAAATACGACAAACTAAATAATAAGGTTGAATATGCAAATAACCTTATTAGAATTTTTAGGAATTTTCTGAAAAAATTTCGAAGCCCGTTTGACATATTTTAAAGGAATCAATTATTGTGATATAAGAAAGCCTGCTTGGAATACCCGAAAATAGGAGTTGATTGAGTTAATAAATATAAGATTTCTATTAAAACCTAGGTTTTCCTTTTTATTTCCCATTCCTTTCCTTTCCTTCGCCGATTTCCCTTTCTCACTCCCGATCTCACCGCACCTCCTCTTCTCATCGGCAACCGGCGACGCCGAACCACCATCGCCTTCCATCATTGTCGTCACCGTGAGCACCAGTTCCGAGTCACCTTTCTCGCCAGGCTGCCCTTGCACGTGATGGTCGCCATTGTGCTTGTTGGTTGTCGTTTCTTTCTTGCGATCGTGCCACCACGAGCACCCGATCCGAAGCCCCTCTTCCTCGTGCCAATCTTGCTACCGCCTCGGTGCACCGATCGCCTTGGCCTCAGGGTTCCGCCACGCCTCCCGATCGCCGACACACGCTATCCTCTCCCTAGATTTCGACCGCGCCATCTCCTCCTTGCATCGATCGACGTCCGTGCTGCGCTACCCTTCACCGGAGTAGTTTTAGAGGCTAGGGCCATGGTTATTGCGGTCGGCCAGCCACTTTTCATCTTCCGATTCCAGCCGCCGAGTCTCTCTCGCGAGAACATGTTGTGCTGTCCCTGTCCAATTGATACCGTCGGATCGCCGATCTGTTCTTTTCTTCTCCTGAACTCCTTTGAGTTGGTGCCTAGTGTCCTTGCTGCCCTTCTCTACCATGGCACACCCCCACAATGACATTCGGATTTCATCCGAGAGTAATCTGTAGATTCAGATTAGGGTAAGCTGTGATGGGAGTTTGATTAATACCAAATTGATTCAATTTTGTATTTGATCTGTAACTAACTGATGGTTGGGTATTGGGTTAGCAGGAAAAAGGAATAAGGCAGCAATAAACCTCTGTTGACGGTTGTGTATCACCAACAACCACCTTCGAAATTGGGGTAAGACGTGTTTAGTGTCAAACAAGCAGTGACATGATTTCATATTTTAGTATTGGGATATTGTGATTAGTTGCTTGTCCTTTCTTTATGATCAGAAGGTAGTGGATTGGTGAACCATCAGATTATTGGAGTTGCTATGTTTCCGGATAAGGAGTTGCATTTTGTTTGGGTAACATCACCTAATTCGATCTTTCCGTTCAATATGAGTAATTAAACATTGTTGAGATTGGTTTGGATTTTTGTGATGGATTAGTGGTGATGGATTTGTATCGAATTGTGTTAGAGATTTTGTAAGTTGTTGTTGTTTGGCTAATTAATTATTAGTGGATTTATAAGGATTAGTTGATACATGATTGATTAATTCATGATGCCTATTGATTTAAGACATAGAGTAAATGATGTGTTGATTCGAGTAGGATTGAAGTAAATGAATTGTGGATTGAGATAAACCTAATTGGATTAATGAATTAGGTTAATTATTTCGATTAGGGTTTTCCCTAATTAGGTTGGGGATTTTATTTTAGCTATTTTCTACATTTGTATTAGCTAAATACATTATGTAATCGCAGGACTTTGATTCGAGGCGAGCATCTTGACATGAGATTGGTTTGACACGATCTACGTATAAAGGTGGGTGCCTTTGACTTATCTTTTTGATACTGTCATTCTGATATGCTTAGCATATTATAACTAGTAGTAATAGTTATGTTTATATCTGCTTGATATATATGTCACTACTTGATACCGTAGTTAGCCATATTATTACCTATTGTGCATTTATGCTTATGTCCTCTTGTTTCTTGCCATATGTATTTATGTAATGACATACAATGTATTTCTGGATACAGGTCTAGTTTTATTACTTGGCATGTGTACCTAAGTATTTTTTTGTCATATGTACCTAGGTTTATTATCTGGCATGCATACCTAGATCATTGTTATGTACTTAGTTTTCTTTTTGGTATACATTATGTGGAGACTGGTATTTTCAGGAGTTACATGCTTAGTGTCATGCATCATTTTACATGATTGCATCCTGAGCGATTGTCGGCTTCATTGTTGTTGAGCACATCGCCAGTTACATGATCTGCACACACAATCACTCATAGGTTAGTGTTACATCAGGCAGGGTGTGTGCAGTTTGTTCTATAAGGCTCTGCTGGTCCGCTCATGGGTAGTGTTGACTGTAGCTTTGGCTCCCCCCACTCTATTTAGGGTAGGAGGATAGGTGTACTCCGATAGCATCCTGTCCACTCGGTCACTCAGGAGTAGTGATGGCAGAGTGTATAATTGTCATAGTCATACCCACTCGGTCTCACCACCGCGTGTGAGATAGCTGACTGGCGTCAGGGGTGACCATGTCATTTTTGCATATCATATGCATGGATTACATTTATTGTTTGTGATTATTGTACTTTGGATGTTGTATTTTTATGGATGTATATGTTTGACCTGCATACAGGATACATTATGTATTTGGTCTGATGACCCTACATCTGTTGGTGAGGATCACACCCTTATGTTCGGATAGGAGGCTCTAGTGAGTACAATTTCTTCTGTTATTCAGTTTTGCATTTCTTGTTATTAGTCGGGAGACTGTACTCCATGATTATTACTGGTAGTTATATTTTACTATGCATGTCAGCTTGATACCTGCTGAGTTGTTAAACTCACCCGGTTGCATTATTCTTATTACAGGAAGATGATTAAGCAGTTGCTTGGAGGTATCCTGTCTGCTAGTCCCATGTTACATCAGAAGACGGGTTTTACTTCGTCCTTGTATTCTTTTCTATATTATTTATTGATTTTGCTTTGTATTGGTGTTTATCCATGTGACTATTTCATTATTTTTGGTGTTGTATTTGTGTTTAAGTTGTGTTGGCACACATGGTGTTATTTTAGTTTGTATAGGCTTTCCGTTTATTTTTTAATTGTGTTTTTAATACAATCGAGTGGGCTATTTTATATATAACTGCATGGTTGTGTTTTTTAGTATAGTCGTGTGGGCTGTTTAATATATATAATTGTGTCGTTGTATATAATCCAGTCGTGTGGGCTGATGTATCTTGTTGTTGATGTATATATGTTTCAGATTGTCACCGGTACAGGGGAGATGTTGTCGGATTTTCCTCTGGCAGTGACTCCTCTAGGGCGTGATAATTTATTTGGTATCAGAGCCACAGGTTTACGATGCCTATTTTCTTGTATTTTAGATTTTATGTTTTGGTTTTCTCGATGTGACTTTTCGGGTTTTGGGACCAGGCAACAGTAGGACATCTCCAAGCTATAGGAGGTATGTTTGTTATTATTATCATGCACTTCTTTTAGTACTTATATGGTTACCTATGATAGTTAGTTATGATATGTGTTAGTACTCTTTTAGTACCTGTCTAGTTATTTATAGCACATATCTCATGTGATGGGTCAACCACTGATCATGGTCAACCCTACTGGAAATTAAGGATAACAGTCTTAGGGGATTCGTCATATCATACTACCAGTAATAATCATGTTGACTTAGTCTGTAGAGGATTAATTTATACTCTCTTTGGTTATGTCTGTAGAGGACTGATTTATCCTTATTGACTTGGGTAGTTGTGGATTGATTTACCTTAGTTGCTTTTGTCGAGGATTGATGTACTCTTATTGGATCAGTTAATTGATGACCGATCTATTTTTGGTTCGATCAGTAGGGAACCGACATTCTCTATTTTTATATAGATTTTGATTTTTGGGTTGCTTGTGTTTAGTTAGAGATTTTTAGGCACATTTGGGTACAAGACTTGTACCAATGGGAGAAGGACTGAATTAGTCGTATACCATTATCAGCTTGGTCAACATATAGAGGATCGACGTATCCTATTCCATGTGGAGTTTGACCTTGGACTATCTGTACCTAGTTGGATGACTTAGAAGATACATTCGGATAGAATACCCCCACTAATGTGGAAAGGTGTAAAGCTACTTGCTTAACACTTAGGAGATACAACTATTTCATGGGTGTATGAATTGGTGAGTACAATCGGATATATAATTTGTACTAGTGTAAGAAAAGGTAAAGTTAGCTGCTAATCTTTTTCGTGACAAGGAATCACATGAAGGAAGAAGTAGCTGATGGTTTTTTTGAGATCAAGGCATCATTTGGTGATTACGTTGAGGTGCTTTGAGAGCAAGTACTTCACTACCTCTTTTGGTAGCATGATGGATTATACGGTAATGGTCAGTTGACTCGCCTAATGCTATTCCATAGGGGATCTTGACTCATGGACCGATCGCGGATATCCTTGATGGTATCTAGGGATTTATGACCCGCAGTGATACAAAGGTAGTGTTAATTGATTAACACCTAGGAAGTTTCACCTTCACTGAGTGAAAATTGTTGGTGTAATATCCCCTGGGTCAGGTTGACCAGGTTGACTAAGCTTGAGTTAGCTCAAGCTTCAGTCTTGATGTTTGGATTTCGATGTTTGACAATACATGGAGATTGCAGACTCTGGTCAAGATTGACCAGGTTGATGTGATGAAGAGTCAAGTAGGTCAAGGAGAACCAGATACTTGACTGGGAAAGTCCTAACTGGAGGTTAGGCAAGGGAAAATCCTGGTAAGTGAAGGTAGGTGAAAGACCTAGTGAGTGAAGCTAGGTAGTTGGAAGTCCTGGTGAGTGAAGTCAGGTAGGTAAAAGTCCTAGTGAGTGAAGCCGGGCAGGTAGAAGTCCTGGTGAGTGAAACCAAGTAGATGAAAGTCCTGGTGAGTGAAGCCAGGCAGGTAGAAATTCTGGTGAGTGAAACTAGGTAAGTGAAACTCCTAGTGAGTGAAGCCAGGCAGGTAGAAGTCCTGGTAGTGAAACCGGGTAGGTGAAAGTCTCGGTGAGTGAACCCGGCAATGGAAAGTCCCGGTGAGTGAACCCGGTAATGGAAAGACCTGGTGAGTGAAGCTAGGCATGAGGAAATCCAGATGGGTCAAGAGTGACCGGACATCTGGTGGAAGGAAGTCTAAGTGGGTAATGGAGGACCGGACACTTGGCACGAGGAGAAAGTTCAGATGGGTCAAAAGTTGACCGAACTCTTAGCGGTCGTAAGTCCAATAGGGAGTTGGCTTGAAACTAGGAAGTTCCGACGTAGTAAATTTTTGAAGGTCATAACTTTTGACTCGGATATCGGAATGAGGTGATCTTGGATAAGAAACGAAGCTAATTTCAAGCTCTACATAGTTTTCTACTTTCCAATCGATTGGCTAATCGATTGGGGGTTTAATCGATTGGTCGACGTGATTTTGTGCAGAAAAGGTCTGGATCGATTGGGTAATCGATCAAAACTTCTTCAATCTATTGGTCAATCGATTAGGACAGTTTCTAAGTGAACAGTAAGCTTCTGAATCGATTAGTTGATCAATTGCAATCTCCAATCGATCGGCTGATCGA
>JBBMJZ010413103.1:10271491-10287538 GCA_037833815.1 Zingiber zerumbet | reverse complement strand
GTGGCTGAGTATACTCTGTATGTATTTACGGATATGGTCACCGGTATAGGGGAGACTCTGCCGAAATTTTTCGGTAGAGATTCCTCGTGGTTTCGATCACACCGGTTAAGTAGAGTTAATAAATAAGTAACGGTCACCTTAGAGAGTAGTATAGTATAGTAAGAAGGGTGGTCGTTACATGCAGTCGGTGTAAACAACTGGGTCATAATCAGAGGATCTATAGAATGCCGCCAGTTCTTGGGTCTTGACTTATTTGTAAATCGGAGGACTTGAGCCATATATTTTGTATGCAGTGCATCCATAGAATTGTAAGAAAAATAGTTGTGCAAAGTGATGTTACTATTATATCTTTGTATGTAGTATTTATTTTATAATAAGTGACATATATGGTATGAGAAGTGTAAACCAACCCTAGCAAGGCAGAACTAATACTTCACACCATATCTCCATTTTGTAAAATAAAAACGTGCTAGCAATTGTGAATATTCAGAAATATAATAGGTTTAGTCCAACTCTGCATTTCAATTCAACGGGTAGGGATTGTTACCCTCTTTTTAGAAATACATTAAAAGTTCATTTTTAAATTCCATTTTTAAAAATTTAAGTACTATTTTTATAAGTTAACAACTTTTCTTTTTACTGAGTATTTTTTTTATATATGTCAAAGGAGGAGAAAATATGTTAAAAGTAAAATGAAAAATTTTAATTGAGAATGAGTAGCATTCAAGAGGGAGTGAGTAATATTTTTTTTATTGTCTGCCTTAAAAAACGTTTACTTGTTATCAGTTCTTCAAATCTTACTTTATTTTGAATGGTTTTAACTTAACTTTGAACTAAGTTGTCATAACTAAAAAAGAGGATAGATTGTTGGTTCTGGAAGCACTGGCTAATCGAACTTATATTTTGATATTTGACAAAGGTTCAAAGCTAAGTTGTGTTGTTGTTCTAACAAGTTAAACTAAGTGTACAGGAAAGTCCCAAGTGATCTTAGGCAAGGTGAAAGTCCTAGTTGAGACTAGGTAAAAAAGTCCTAGTGAACACTAGGTAGGTAGAAAGTCATAACTATGGTTAGGCAATAAAATCCTGATCTGAAAGACTGGGCAAAGTCTTGGCAGGTCAAGGACGTCGAACATAAATCATAGAGTCGAGGACACTAGGTGAAAGTCTTGAAGGTTACGAACGCCAGGAGGAAACTCCTAGGGTCGAGGACACTAGGTGAAAGTCCTGAAGTCTCGGATGTTGAGTAAAAGTCCAAACGATCTAGAGAACTGGTTTGGTGGGGATGTGTTCCCCGTAGAGCAAACAGTAGGTATCAGTCCAACCTAGAATTTCACTGAAACTAAAAGTCAGAACTGGATAGTCCAGACACTGTCAAAATGTTACCTTGCTTTACATATTATTGTTTGTTTCTAACTATGTGGTGCAGGTAATTAAGATTGCAAGGTAGCTGGAAAATATGTCTCCGAGCCCCTGGAGTTTGTCCGGGCTCTCGGACATTCGAGCGCCCAGGTCAGGGCCTTCAAGGGAGCACCGGGCAGGCACCCGGACAATCCAAGCGTCTGAAGTTAGTTCTGGCATCCGAACCTACAAAACTTATCTTCTGGATAGTCCAGACGCTCAGAGTTTTCTCTCTTGCGCTACTCAGAAAATACTTCTATAGTCATTGGTAAATTAGAGGTGGTAAGAAGAAAGAGATAAAAAAAAATATAAGGCATCTATATATTTAAGTTCGTACTTTGTGCTCCATAGTGCTACAGTCAGTTATTGTTTTGCATGCACACAAGTTACAAAAATTAACATTATCTCGATTCTTCTTCATATATATGTTGTAACATGCTAGCGAGTGTTGAATTTGGCCTGGTTGTGTTGAGTTTTGGTAATTTATCAAAATATTACCCTTCAACTTTACCATCCGACATAATAATATGAGATTTCAAATTTTGGAATTGAGCGTGCAAGATGGATACTATTCAAAATTGATTGACGGACTAATTGGATCAAGTATGTAGTCAAAGAAATGCTATCAAACTTCTACTGTGGACTTAAAGACCCAAAGATACAATGTTATGTTTTATTTATGTCATGAAGGTTGTATGGAATGTAAATGTTGTATCTAATAGTAGTGTAGTTACTTGGAGAACATTGTATAAAGTCATGCGACGCTTGGCATTGGTTTTGAGTCATGTCTTAGATACTCTACACACATTTAGATAGGAAGATCTAGATTGGTGATTTGGGCTGATGAAGTAGAATAGAAAAATTTAAAAGCTCTTAAGTTGTTTGAAGGGCTGATTTAGGATTTGGGTTGACTGTCCAGCTGTGGAGGGTTGATAAAGTAAAAAAAAAAAAAAATCTAAAAACACACCGACTGTGAAAGTTGGTCGACTAATAGTGGAGATTTGCTCAATCAATTTTCAAGGGGTCTCTAGATTTTTGAATATTTTATCTCCCGTACTATTTGTTGTTGATCAAGTTTTTTAGCGGACCAAAATAGTTCAGCTATGGTACGAAACTCTCCTTTTGAGACTTTATTTTTTAAATGTTCTTTTGGGAGGGCTTTGCTCATAGAATCATCTTCCATTAGTGTCCTTTCATCTATGTTGACCAAGATCCCTCTCCAAAGGGTTTCCTTGTAATCAAGGCTTCAATCGCACATAGAACCCTCACGTTGGTAACTCATCTCCTCACCTAGTCCATCTATATTTCTCTACAGTGAGATTGGTATCTGATCATGTCGAGAATCTGAGAAAATGGACCTATCGAAATGACACGTCTGAAATATTGACCGCATCTCCATGACCCGGATGGTGATCTGTCTTCTGTGTTGACCAAGTCATCAAAAGTCCTCTGGTCAACAGTACCTGTAGCCAGCGACCGGATTACCTCGGTACCCCGATGCTCGAGACGAGTCCCACGAATGTATAAGTAACCAAATAATAGTAGAGCAGCGAGATGAACGAATAAGGAGTACGAGAACGTACCCTGGCCCCAAGTGCGCCATCGGATGGATCGGTGAGATGGTCGCAATGCGGATCGAGTCGTCGCGGCTATGAAGAGTAGACGAAAGTGAGGCAGCTGAAGAGCCGGATCTAGGGGCAACGATATGGAATCCGGTGCAACATGGATCCGAAAGACGGCATGCTGACCGAAATATGACGACGACTCCTGAACCGGAATACTACAGCGGCTCGCAGACCGAGATACGACGCGCAAGCCGGATAATACCAGTAACTCACAATCATAACAGAGATACGAAATACAGCGGCTCGGTAGTTGAAGCACAACACGCAGGGCAGAACACAAATCACAAAGGTAGTGCGACAGCAGTAGCCTGAAGGCCGGATTAGCGGTGGCTCGGCGGCTCTGGATGGTCGGATCTGGCGGTAGGAGGGCCAACAACGACGATAGCATTGTACCACCAATGATGACGATGTGCCACCGACGAAAATCATGGGTCGGTCGGTGGTCATCGCTGGAGATGGCATCGGAGGGCGGCAGCAGCCACTAGAGGTGGCGGCAGTGGCCGCTAGAGGCGGCCACTAGTGGTGGCGGTAGATGTCGCTGGATGCAGCATAGTCGCCGAAGAAGAAGAGGTGAGGTGGCGGCGGGCGGTTTCTACCGGCAAGAGAAAAGGGAGAGCAGGGGTGGCGCCGGAGGGTGCGCTGCATGAGGAAGACGACTCCGAGTCCGACCGGTGGCGGCACCGTGAGGAGGGGAGTGGTAGCCGCGTGTGTGCTACGGAGAAGGCGACGCCAACGTGTGGGGTGGCTCCGGTGTGCATGAGACAGCGTTGTGAGGGCAAGGGGTTGCCGGCATCGGACTTGGCTAGCGTTGGAGGCAGCGGAGACGGCTGAGTCCTTACATCCTCCTCCTGGCGGCGAAAAGAGCACGGCCGAAGAAGGAGAGCCCACTGGATAAACAGTACCTCCTTTTAAAACAAAACTCTACTCATACCAAAAGACCAAAATGCCCCTCTTCTTTTCCTTAATTCCCTTTGGGCCCTATGAGCATATCCGCATCAATATCTTTGTTTCTTTTTGCGCTTATTTTAAATCTTTCCAAAGAGATTATAATCCTCTACGGTTGATCTAGAGGTATCATTATATTCAAGCAATCTAGGTTTTAGATTTGCTAAACCTGTAAGAGAACTTTTGCTCAGTCCTTTTTAGTAATTTTCTCTTTAGGAGTATGTCGCACTGACACAAAATGGGCCACGCAGTTGGAGTTACTTCCAAATCACATTAAAAATTTTATTATGTGTTTTTACTTGCTTTCCACTGCATATTTCACACATCAACTGCATATCACACATAAACACTCGAATCTAATGTTTAAAAATTTCCATTGTCCGTTCACCCCCATTCAGGCCTTTACTATCCAAATAATTCACTAAATAATTGAATTAGAATTTTAGAGAAACAAGATAAAATAAAACATTATTTAAATTCATCTTCACGCATGCTAAAGCGTACCAAGGTCTGTTGAGGGTCATCATGAAAAGATACTCATGGACATCAATTGTTGTATAGGATAGATTGCCCTTGCAATACTGAACAATACTTTTTGGCCATGTTAGTGTCATGAGAGTTCGGACCATGGTCTAAATAGTTGAACTTGAATCTACTTGGAATTTTGGTTCTACTTGCGACTATAATGCATAATGGCTTGAATGACAATAATTACAATTTACACGTATCCTTTTTCGAACAGTTTACATTTTTATTCAATAGCTATCACATTGTGAGATCACAAATCACAGGAAATTTAACTTGGAACATCAATAGTAGTTGTTGGTCACGTATGTGATTATGTATTTCTTTTATTCTTGTTAACAGTCCACGCAGCCAGTCGTTACTCCCTAGTATAGCTTATAATAAAAAAAAACTATTTTTTATGTGCAAACTGTTGCATAATATTTAAATTTCACATTGCATGATCAGTGTATAGAAGGGGAGCTTTGGCACAACTAAAATTATTACTTTGTGACGAACCTCCTATAAAAAGTAAGGTAAGATTATGTATAATGAATCCTTCCCCGGGACCCTGCATAGCGGTTGCCCTTTTATTACATGATCAGTGTCAAAATTTGTAAAGCTGGGTTTGATTGTTGACTATATTGCAGCACCTAGATTTAAAACCAGTCACAACAGAAAGACCTGGAGAAATAACCGCATATTACAAGATCGCTAGTAAGCTTCATATTTTTCTAGTCTTATCATACAATATTATTTGCTCTAATTCTGGAACATGGAAAATTTTCAGGGCACTACAAATAGGCTTTGGATGAATTATTCGTCAGCCACAAGTTCAATTGAGTCATCATATTAGAAGGTTTCATCTACTTAATATTTATTGTTTTAATTCAAACATTTTTGTTCTCATTATTTTTTGTTTCTTCATTTTTAGAAGGTTTTTTTGCTCATTAAACAGATGACATGGAGATTGCTCCAGATTTTTTTGACTATTTTGAAGCAACATCTACTCTACTTGACAAGTATGTTCCTTCTTGATTTGCTAATTCTGTTCTTACTTTTCATTAACTTCTCTTCCAGATATTTGCAACATACTGATTTGTTTGATTTGAAGGACCATAATGGCTGTTTCCTCATGGAATGACAATGGACAAAAGTAGTTTGTCCGTGATCCTCATGAGTCCCCTTTTCCTTTAAATTTGATACTAAGTCACTTTACAAGATGCCTTCTTGACTTTGTCTAGCAAGAGGGAGGTGTTGAAAGGTTAATTTTTAAAAATTATTGTTTATTATTATAGTTCATACTTCACAGGAGCTCTCTACCCATCAATTTTTTTTCCTGGTCTTGGGTGGATGTTAACAAAATCTACAAGTTTTGTAGACTCTTTTCTGCATCCAAGGTTAATTAGATTAGAAAATTACTTCCACCTTCATGTACTAGCATGCAAATAGTCACTTACCCAAAAAATACCGAATTAATCAAGGCTGTTAGTGTCAAATCAATACATTCAAACACAAACGACCACCAAACTTGATGGTCAGCATCATGCATCTCTTTAAAGTCATCATATGGCAACGATTACAACCAAAGTATCCACCCTCCTTTCTTGTTACAAGTGGCACTTGTGTTACCTCCTCATGCTTTCTCGCTCATAATTCAAATTGTTGGTGTTCCTAACCATTTTTGTATCAAAGCAACTAAGCAAGTTATGAGCGAAGCCATCATCCAATGATTAGGATACCCCATGAGAAAATGAGGATCAAACGTGTAATATAGTCGCAAGGAAGAAGTCACTAGTCGAACTCAACCACTGCTTAGTCCTAGTCCTACTGATTCACAAATTTGAAGCATCTTTCAGCTCTTTCAAATCACCAAATGGAGATGATTAAAACCAAAGCATTCCCATCTTTTCTTGTTACAAGTGGCTCTTATGTTTATTTCCCTTCTTGAAAACCACTTGTTCAACTAAAAAATAATTGTTCTTTCATTCTGCTATCCTCTACTGCACCACACAGAAGAAGAATCTACATTTTCTGGCCCCTACTTTATGAATTATTCAAAGGGAAAAGAAGGGAATGGAGGTAAAAAAAAAACCCAAAAACTTATTTGATCAAAACACATCACCTTAAAAGTTCTTTCACAGTCTCACCCTTACAAAACGATGCATCAAACCCAAGCCCTTTCCACTATCCTGAGACATTGTGGGTCTTAAAAGAGAAGAAACAAAGCAAGTTTTAGAAGTCATCCTGCCCCCTTGATTTCCCCTAATTCCACGTGCCATATGAATAACCAAGTAGGAATAGAATAGAAATGAAAACCATCCCATCAGACAGATTTAATTCAAACCAATTTCTTTTCATAGGGGTCTCTCAGGCCCTTTTATTACAACATAGAAAACAAAACAGGTAGATAAATGACAAGGGGAAGAAAGATAAATGGAGCTGAAGAAAGAATTAAAAAATAACTTCTGTCTTCCATGGTACTCTAATCTTCATAGCCTTTTTCTGTCTTGTTACACATATATACGCGATTGTAGTAGTACAGATATACTGAAGCTTCTGTACGTTTAGATTTTTTTTTTTAATTTAGGTGCAATATTCTTCTCTTTTTTTCAGCTTTGTGTTTCTTTTTCTAATTTTAAATATGGTTCATTTTCGGAAATGGTAGAATCTCATTTCCAACTTTTGACCAGTTTGATTGCTTTTGTGTTATTAGACCAGCCAATAAGATCCATTTTCAAAAATAACAATCAAACTAAGTTTAATAACTTGTTTGACCACATATTGCATCCATGGTAACGCAATCTGACCCTCTACCCCTCTCTCTCTCTGTCTCTCACTTTGTCACTACACACTAGGAAGGTTTAGACAAAGACATGAGTCTTGGGTTGATCATACTTAAACAGTAGATAATTGAGGACGTGCAGTTTATGCTAAGATATCTTACCAGCCGTATTAACTATTGTTCAAACTTCTGGTTTATGGTTCATGCAAATTCTAAGCACAAAACAAATAGTGTAGCGTTATCAAATTCACTGCACATAAATTAATAGAAACTCCTCTTAGATGATAACAAACAAAAAAATTAATGAAAAACATACTTTTAAGATCTTGAAGTAGGGTCTTCAGTTGAGCAGATTCTTCATCTTTATATATGTTTGTTTCTGATACATCAGGAAGACATTAAAATTAAAGACAAAAACTCTCTCAAAATTGTTTTTGTGATATCAACTAAAACTGTATAGCAACTCATAATTATATGGCAATCCATGCATTTCTTATGGTTAACCAAACAAAAAATTCATAGCATGATGACATTATAAAAGCGGTATATGCTGAAAGTGCTGCCACACTCGTCATGTAGTTGCACAAGGTGTATGCAGTGACATCCTAAAATTTTTGAAAGTACAAATGACAATATAGACCAAAATGGTAAGTCCTTGCATAATCAAAGTACAGAGAATAAAAATCTAAATGAAAGTAAAGGTGCATGTTTCCATCTAGAGTATAGTATATTTCAAGTTAATACACTATCGTCTTTTATGTGCTCTCATTGGTACCATCAAAGCAAATTGAATTGAAATAAAGAGAAATCTATTTAATTTGAAGCTCAATTTACACCTTCTAATGCTATGATTTTCCCTTGTTGTGTGCTTATCTGATCAATCAACAAACGCATTTGACTTGTTCTCCGATTTTCAGATTCCACTTGTATACAATTGAAGCATGATCCATATCATGGGACAAGCAAAAAAATATTTTATATTGAAAGCAACTAAGTGTCAGTGACGCAACCATAAAAATCTAAGCCACTGAGATTATCAATTGGACATCATAAAAATACAATAGCATGAGAATGAGTTTTCCATTTCAGAAAAAAAAATCATCGAGAAGAGATACACAATAACATTTATTTTCAAGGCGGACAGGAGGAAGAGGAAAGGAAAAATAATAGACACTTTCTTCCTTACAATTTCCATGAAGTAAACAAGATGAGTGGATGAATGAATAAAATAAATTTCTTTTCTTTTCCACTCACCTAAACTACTCCCTTTCTCTACTAAGTCATTCCTTTAAATTTTAAAAAAAAAACACTGAAGGTGTGTATATGATCAGATGATGCAGTCAATTGTAGCAAAAGTTTCAGTGACAATATTAGAAGAAAAAAAGCAAGACTTATTTTCATTCTCCTAAAACCTCATACTATTATTAATCACTTTCTGGTCAAATGCCACGCTTCTATTCTTTCCACATATATTTAGTGGATGTTTAATCTGTCTACTTAATTTCAACGACCCCAATGCATAGGTTTCCAGAGATGTAACAGCGACGAAACTATTTATCATCCAGTGAGCTCGTTATTCAAAAAAGTCAACCCTCAGAAAGACATTTTATCACCCTAAACTCTAAAAAAATATCATTGTTTGACGAATCCAAAATTCAAAAATTCCGTTTGCAGAAAACAAAAACATTTATCCAGACTAACACAGTCAAAAGAGCAAGAGAAGCAATCAGATCAGCACGACCAAGTACCGGGAAGGAGTACATTCAGCAAACCTGGATGTAGATAAAGGCCACGATTGCTATGGCAGAAGGATTCGGATGTCGCAGAAATGTCTTGGGAGCTGCAATCCCACGGGAAGTTTGCCAGCCTGCGATTCCGATGCTTGGATCGGCGGCAGGTCTTCGATCTCGCGATACTGTTTTCCTGCTCGCCTTCACCGAAGAAAAAGAATCGATCGTCAAAGTCGACGAAGGGTATTCGTGGCGCAAACTGAACCCGGCCCGATTAAATTATGAATAGGTTATTATTTTAATAATTTTTAAAAAAGAAGATACACTTGTTTGGACAATATAAATAAATAAATAAAATACTTTTTTAATTTTTTGCCAAATGAAAATCTTTTTCCCTCTAAATTAATATTTATTGAGAGGTTCATTCCATCTTCCCACTCTTATTCGCTTTTAAAACACTAAAAAACACTAAAAAAGTATAGTTGAGTTGAAACGTCTCTAAATTTACTATTGAATTGGTAATTCTTTGTACGCCTTAAAATATTTGGATATCTCGAAAGGAAAGTTTTTAAAACTCAATTTACTATTGAATATAGGTATTTTTTTTTAGGCTTTAAAATATTTGGATATCTCGAAAGGAAAGTTTTTAAAACACATGCATCATTTTCAAAATTTATTAAAGTGTCTCATTAAGTTCTCAAAACACTAAACTACTAGTAAAACAGTAAACTACTAGGTGTCAAACACTTTTCATAAAGATTCACAATTTATTCTCTTAAAAGAGAACCAAACAATCAACTAATGCAGAAGTATGAACTAGCAGGTCTTTTGATTATACTATCATAACTTCCTCACTGGTCAAAGCTGATTATTTCCTTTGTCTTGACACCTGCAACAATTAATATTATGAGTCTAAAAACTCAACATGTTCAAACTATGATATACTATAATTAATCCGTGTAACCATGTATTCTAAAGGTAGACATATTTTAAATAATTCTAAACTTAACCTCTTGCATTGTATAGACATAAACATGATTTTATCATTATGTCTAATTTCATAACGATTTGCATGACATAAATATAAATAATTTGTTAAGCAACATATATCCAATCATATGCGCTAAAAAAAATCATGTTAACCTCAAACTTGAACTCAAATATTCCTATAACATAAACATAAACATAGATTTTCATATTAGAACATATGTTAAATAGTTTTAACCTTAATTACTTGCATAAACATAAACATGATTTTTCCATAAAAAGAAACATATGTTAAATAATTCTAACCATAATTATTTGCATAACATAAGCAACTTCAGTTTCACAAACCTCCTTTGTACCTTAACCTCTAATCGTTTGATCAATCGTTTAGCCAATGTAGTAAAATTCATCGGACCCTTCTTAGCTAGATTTCCAAATTCCTCTATTTTCATTCCAAAGTAAAAAATATTATTTGAGCATATCTTAGCTAATAAATTATCTGACATAAGATAATAAAATATTATTTCTACATCTCATAATGTTTGGTGTCGTACAGGAAGTTTGAACGTTATGTAACGTAACAAGGTGAAGACATAAGTAACAAGTTCAACTTAAGCCGTTTAATTAGAGCATATCTTAGCTATCGGCTTCCAAATATTTCTCCAGTCTAGAAAGAGTTAGCTCTATAGTGGTAAAAGAAGAATACGTTCGCTCCCAGCGCTCCTGTCAATTTGTTACAGTGCCAACACGAAGGAGGTAAATCATGGACGGCTACTAGCCGGGCTACTAACCTTTAGAATAGTGACTAATACATAAAGAGTTAGCTCTATGCTCTCAGATTCGTTCTGTTGTTTGAATTAATTTTACAGTCCAAGGTTACAATTGGTAAATCTAAAAAACAATTTTTTTTCCATCTTAATTCAATTTTCTCAGACAACCAAATATTGATATTTTAGGTCTCTGTAGTTATATATCATTGACATTCTGGTGATATTGAAAGGAAGTTGGCATATTGATAGATTATAGTGAACAATAATTCTAGGAGTACCTGATTCCGCGTTGTAGAGAATTGATGATTGGTTCATGAGCTTTGACTAACCAAGAAATGAAGGTTATGCCTACAATTTAACACCAGGATGATATACAATCCTGGAAGCATTAGAATCGCATACCCACGAATAAGTTTATTGAACCTGGTTTTAGCTGTCAACCGCGTTAGACTTGACTGATGTTTGCTATTGGTTCTAGATGAAAAATTAATGAAGCATTTGGGTGGGTAATGTTGCTCATTTACCCATTACTTACTAAAAAACTAGATGAGAAGCAGACGAACTAGATGAAATCCGGTATAGTTAGCTCCAAATGGATGTGAGGATGAGGTCACTAGGAACAAAGCCTATTCTCTAAGAACACATTTGGGAAGTTACCATGGACAAATCGAATCATGTAACCCCATGAGATGTGATGATATCGGTTTAAATCGAAATGCATAATACCACCAAGCCTAGATCTGGAACTAAAGAACAAGATATATACCTAGTCGCCAGAGGCGTGATCGCCAGGGTAGTGGTCGCTGAAGTCATGGTCGCCAGATGCGAGTTCCTCGGAGGCGTCGAAGTTGGAGGAGTTGCCGTAGGAGGCGTCGCTGTCGGAGGAGTCCCCGTCTCCCCTAGATGCATTGTCATCAGCACGCCTCTGAGTTTCGCGATATTGGATCAGCTTAGCGGGCCTATCGGCCACGGTCTTCATCAACGCCGCCATCGCGACGTTGAGGAAAAGGTGAAACTTAGGATTCACGCGTAGTAACCGATTACAACCTTAGTCTTAAGGAACTTCATATTTTCCCATGAGTAGGGGTGAGCAAAAATTAAAAAAAAAAAATTGAATTAATCAAACCGAACCAACCGAATTTAGAAATTCAATTCGGTTAATTCGATTTTCGGTTTTTTTTTTTAAAATTCGATTCGATTTTCGATTAATTCGATTTGATTCCAGTTTTAAATTTTGTAATTCAATTAAATCGAATAAACTAAATAAGAATATTATTTTAATTAATTTTTATTTTAAAATATAATTAATTAAATAAAATCTTATTTTTTAAAGGTAAAACTGAATAGGGTTTTAAAATTCGGTTAATTCAGTCAATTCGGTTGAAAACCAAATTAACCGATATCTTATCGGTTCAGTTGGTTCGGTTTTATAGAGAAATTCGATCGGTTCGATTAGCTAAAAAGAAATTCGATTTATTCGATTTTCGGTCTATTCGATTCGGTCGATTCAATTTTGACCGAATACTCATCCCTACCCATGAGAACCTATCTTTCAAACCCCTAAGAAACTCTTTGAAAGTAGACATAAAGATGAAACCTTAGTGTAACTCTATTCAGGCTTCGAGCTATATGTATATAAGGGAGATTTTGGTTAGGAGGGTTTAGAACATCTCCCATACTTAAAAAAATATATAATAAAAAAAAATAATCCCCACTAAATCGAAGAAAGTTGGGCTCCTTTTCCTAAGGAGTAAATTGTTTTTTATTAAAATGATTTTAAAAAAATTGATTTAAGAAAATATGCTATTTTTTTACTGAAAAATTCTTCTTATATATAATTTTTGTTTTTTACTGAAAAAAAAATATATTGTTTTTTAATTTTTGATTTATTGGTATATTGGTTGAGGGTGCTCTAGGGGATAAAATATAGATTTTTAATAAATTTTTGATGCATGTAAGTAAAATCTAAAATTTATAAACTTTTAGCATTTAATCTTAAATTTATAATTACAAAATATTTTTAAGGTGTTTTAAAATTATTTATTTATTTATCGCTGAGCCAATCAATTTGATATGTGGGTCACAACAAATTTAATTTGTCAAATCTGCTGTTTGGTATTACAATGACTAGGCAAATTTCTTTTCTCCCGACACCGCGCATTTCCCCTCCCTCCTCTCTCTCTCTCTCCCATTCAAATGACGGTTCTATCCTATTTTTATTTTTTTAAAAATATTTTTAAAATATTCTTCAATATTGTCATAGATAAAATTAACTTTAAAATTAACTTAACTTCATCTCACACAAACTCATAAGCTAAACATGCTTTATAACCTAGAATGGGTGAGATGGAAAATCAAGAAAATAAATAAATAACTTTTATGTTTTTTTTTACATGCTTAGACTTTAGAATACCCTAAAAAGCACTTATTTTTAGCATTAATTAAAAGAGAGTGAAAGGCATGTTAAAACATTAATTTTTTTTATTTTGTTAAAGCATTATTTTTCAAGATTTCAAAGTTAATTTTGAAGATCTTTAAAAGTTCAGTTTTTTTTTAAACTATTTTATCAAATAAACCCTAAATATTTTATTTGAAAAAAAAAATTAAATATTTTTGTATCTAGAAAAATAAATTTTTGAAAAAGTATTTTTAACTAAGTTCTTATCAAAATCCTTTTTAAATTAAGTAATTAACTAAGTTTTTATCAAAATCTTTTTTAAACTTAACTTTTATTTGAATAAAAGAAGTACTTAACTAAGTTTTTATCAAATTCTTTTTAAAGCTAAGCTTTTATCACAATCCTTTTTAAGATAAGTACTTAACTAAGCTTTTATTAAAAATTTTTAAAGCTAAGCACTTAACTAAATTTTTATCAATTTTTTTAAGCTAAGATCTTATTAAAGCCAAGTTTTTATCAAATTTGTTTCAAAAGCTAACTACTTGACAAAGCTTTTTTCCCTAAAAGTTTAGCTATGTTTTTTTTTGTTTAAAAAGCCAAGTATTTCCAAAATATTTATAATTTAGCTAAGTATTTTTCAAAGCTTATGTAAAATACGACACCCAAATAATAAATAAATAATAAGGTTATTTGAGAAATAATCTTATTGGATTTTTCAGAAATTTTTATGAATTTTTTGAGATTTAAACGGAACCGTATGACTCATTTTAAGGGGATGAATTTTGGGGTACAGAGGAAACCTACTTGAAACACCATTTAAGTGAGAGTTGATTGGAGAATTAACTTTAGGTTAAATTAATTTAACCTAAAGTCGAATTTAATTAAGTACTAAAAGTTTTATTTTCTCCCATTTTCCCTCATTTCCTCCGCCCGAATTTTCTTTTCCCCGACCTGATCCCGATTCTTTTCCCTTCCTTGTTCTCGCCGGCGCATCCTCCCTCCCAGCTCCACCGCGAGCTTCTCCACCACATCTATTGTCGTTGGCGCCGCCTCGGCTTAGCTGCCTCGTCGTGTGTTGGGGGTCGATCATTGATTGTCACCCGACGCTGTTGATTGCCGCCCATCGTCGATGCATCCCTAGCAGCGGTACTCATCCCGATCCCCTCCCTCCTCCTCTCGCGACTCTTCCCTAGATCACCGACTGCACCTCCTCATGCCACCGCCCGATGTCGTGCCACAACTGCAGTCGCTGGTGAAGCTCGGTGTCGCGATTATCCGAGGGTCGGCTTACCACATCGCTCTCTCTCGATTTGTTAGTTGTGCCCTAGCTCTGATTTTCCGAATGTCGCAGTCCCAATTCTCCGGTTGTCGGCATCCTATTGCAGCTTTCCCTTGTGTCTAGCCATCTTGACCAGGTGTGATCCCTAGTTTTGGTTCATTACTGCATCCTTCTTCTTGATTGGATTTCTCCGTGGATATGAGGGATCACTACCTGATCTCTCCAACTGATCTCTGTTTTAGTTGGAGCTTTCATTCTTGACCTTTTTCTTGTTTAGGGATTCCGATGTAGTAATCAGGTCAAACTTTGGCTCAACAAATTAGTTGTGGTTGATGAGAGCATTTGACTTGGAAATAAGCAACTCTATCTTGTTCCGACCACAATCCTCGGCAGCGAGCATTTCTTCAGTAGTGAATCAACATGGGAGCATCTGAGATTTAGCAACTCTATAATTCGACCATTATAGGCCAATACCAAAACACCAGTCAACTGATCCACATGGATTGAGCGAACAGAGACATTCTGATCGCTACCAATCGACAGATGAAAATAACAGTTGACTGCTATAATACTACTACAATAATTGCTATAGTACTACTATAGTAAAATCATAACCCTAGAATTTTACCCTATGTACAATCTCTCATACACTCGTCCTCGCCCAACTAACCTAGACCTAGCCTTCTAGTCTCCTCCATCAGCCTCGCGTCCCTCGGATGTCTTCCTATCCTTCATGTTTTGCCTTCTGGAGCTTCCTTCGGCCTTGTCCTTGTTGTCTGGTCTCTTTTGCCAAGAGGCTCCTCACCTTCAGGACTTCATCCATTGCCAAGTCACACTTGGACTTACGTCGCCAAGACTACATACTTGGACTTACACCGCCAAGACTCATCCTTGGACTTTCTCCTTTGCCAAGATCACACTTAGATTTTCCTTGTTATACATGTATCTTGTACCCTCACAATGCATATCAAATACAATAATAAATCTAACTTAAACATTTTCCCAAACATCAAAACTTAGGGCACATAGATTGATCCAACAATATCTTTATAGTCGGCCCTTTTTTGGAAATACTTTAAGATTCGTGCACAAACAAACAATAACATTATTAAAAGGAGTCTTCATCTACAACCACAGGTATGTACTGCGACACTACACAACTTTACAAACTCATAGTCACTGTTTATCCTACTGTTCATTTACTGTTTATCACCTTCAACTAGATCATTGACTTGAGTATCAAAATGTCTATGTCTAAGATGTTATACTAATCAATCGAAAGGATTACAAAGAATTACAATTTCAGTACAAAATAACTTGAAATTAAAACAATACTGACGACTTTTGAAAGAAACTCTTCTAGAAGGACCGTCGTCGGAGCTTTCGGGCGTCGTGGATGTTTTTTCTACGCAGCACGTAGAAGCGAGAGTTGATCGTTGTTGTATTTTAAAGCTTTTGGTCGAGGCTCCTTATATAGTCTATTCCGGGCGCCCGGAACCCCTCCAGGCGCCTGGAACACGTGTCACGGCCACTCCCCGCGCGCCACATTACCATTCGGATAGAATTTGGGTTCCATGCGCCTAGACCAACTCTGGGCACCCAGAACAGCTTGGGGCGCCCGGATCC
>JBBMJZ010413103.1:10245919-10260837 GCA_037833815.1 Zingiber zerumbet | reverse complement strand
CCATATCATCCTAAAATAACAAACATATTAAAAATATTATAAAATTTAATTATGCACAATTAAGAACAAATTGACTAAAAGGTCATAACAAACGTATGCATTTGGGCTCTCTCTCCAATCCACCCTTTTGATGAGCGATAATGAGTTTTATTAAAGATAGTAATCTGATCTTTTCTCTATGACTGATCGGTCTGAAAAAAATAATATTTTAATATTTTAATCAATAAATAATAACAATATACGATAACTATAAAATTAGCATTTACACCATCGTAACTATATTAAATAAATGATTTTGAACCTCCGCGATGATTAAATCAAAATTTCTCTCGATTTTCAACATTTGTTGCAGATCGTTTCTACAATATAAAATTTTGTATAAATAAAACATTAGTTATAGAACAAATAATTAAATTTTAATATAAAAAAGACAATTGTTATAAAATGAGTTGCCTGAAATGCCTCTGATTCAAACAGAGCATACATGTAGTCCTAGTCCTCTTGTATCTCACAAAACTCAATCGGCATCTATTGCCAAGGCTCAATAGGAGGAATGTGCAATAGCTTCTTATAATGGTTATGCATTTTTGTTCTATTATATCTATACCTTGCACCCATTAACTGGTTGGTGTCCTTTATGACCAAAGATGAACCCTCCTCAATATCAAAAGCAGCCTGAAAAAAATTATTTTTTATATGATTAGTAATAAAGGACGTGTGATGGTTATAAATATGTTCAATTATTTATACTTACTAATAATTGATCGTATATCGTCTTTTTATTACCCACAGGGATATGCTTCCAACTCTTAGCTTATAAATGAAGTTACGTTTGGACTAATTGGATGTCTATTGCTTTGACAAAAAGTAACTGATAATTTGCCTCATTCATTGATCTCACGTCGCAGTCGATCGGAATGTGTGCCACGTGTCTCCCTACGTAGCGATCGACCTATAAATGTAAAAGTGTTAACAATTAACAAATGAAACACTTAAATAAAGAGTTGACTTAATAAAACTTTTGTAATGTAAATACAAAATAACTAACCACTAGGAGAACTATCATCATCAGGTATCTGCTGAACGGATAGATACTCAATCCTCTTGAGCGACATGACTATCACATACTCATCATATATAGATCAACAAATATGCATCAACATATATGTATCTACAAGTAATGAGACTTTATCTTATATAAATGAATTAAAAATGAAGGAAAAATCTGAAAGAGATAATTATCATCAGCCTCACTATCAATTTCATTATCTTTCTCCTCATCATTAAGAAAATTTTAAGCACCCCTAATCAGCTCCACAATCTATAAAGTTGGGATATCTCTAAGTCTTCACCAACTACTAAAAAAAATATAGATCCACTAAATTAACGGCCCCCTAGTGCTGGCCCTACGGATATGGAGGGAGGTACATGTAGGTACACAGGCATCAGACGCATGGTGGGATAAACCCTAGGTTATCAGTTCCTAAGAATCGACCCTTGGTCATTACGTCAGAGATGTCATGCGTTTACTGTCTGTGTTACGCTCTAGGGGCTCTTCACCAACTACTAAAGTTACTTCATTAGATGAAATATCTTAGTCTCAATATTGAAACTATTTCCGGATTCAATTTCTTCATATACTTTATCAATTTCAGTTACTTCGTATATTTCTAGATGTTGAACCATTTGTATTACCTTTCAATGGTCTCCATGCTTTATATCATTTAAATAATAAACTTGATTTGCTTAGTTGGATAAAATGAATGGGTCATCAACGTACTATGTTTTAGAAGTGTCAATACATAAGAGACTAAATTTTTCAACCATTGATTTCTTTTTTGGATTACATTGGGACCATTCACACTAATTATAGTTTATATATGAAAGAGTAAAATAGTTGAATAACATCCTTAAACACTCTAAAAAAACACAAAGTGTCACCCTCATCAGATAATAGTACGCTAACATCACTATTTTGAGTAGTTCTACGAGAATCACGGGACCTCGTATGATATCGAATACCATTTACAATGCAGACATCATATAATTGAACTTCAACATTTTGACCCATTGCTAAATAGTAAAACTAGTTTGTGATATATGAATTTATTAAATTCTTTAATTTTATCATTCAATTCCTAAATTACTATAGAAAATCTCTCCCATAATATTTCAGAAGTTGATTTGAATGAACTTTACGTGACATCAAGTCCTATTACACAATTGACTTAGCACAAGTCAATAGAAGGCTATCCGACAGAAGTTGATGGGATAGAAGTTGATCCATCCTTCGATTTCAGACCGGATAAAAAAATTAAGTTAATAATAATAATAATGGTGCCTTAACAAGTGAAAAAAAAAAGTATTTTGAGAATATACATGGGATTAAACTGAAATTGTCATACTAAGTTTACCAATTCAAAGTGTCGATATCAAATAGACTAGATTTGAGATCGTCGAATCACCATCAACGACAATTGTATAGTTAATAAAGATATGAAAAAATTATCTGAAAAAATGTGTAAAAGACATTTTGGCAATCAACAATATTAAATTGGTAACCAATAAGACTAAGTTAAATAATAATAATAATAATATTAATATTAATAATGGTGCCTTAACAAATGAAAGAAAATGTTGAGAATATATATAAATGGGATTTATAAACTGAAGTTGTCATAGTAAGTTTTACCAATTCAAACTGTCAATATCAAATAGACTATATTCGAGGTCGTCGAATCACCATCGACGACGTACAATTGTATCATTAATAAAGATAAGAAGTGGACTTGGTCACCAAAATAAAGTCTCCTTAGAGAGTCTAGTAGTTAATACATAAGACAGTACTCTCGTCATATCTAGGATTAAAATTTTAACATAACAAGATAAATATTTTTTTTATGTGTTAGTCATTATTCTAAAGACTAATAGTTATTCGTAATTTACTTTTTCCGAGTTGACCCTCGGACAAGTTGGTAGAGGTGCTGAAGATGAGCGTAGTCATCTTTTACCACCATTACTAAGACGACACAAAGCAATCTCAACTTAAAGAGATAACATGATAATCCCAGTTATAGCCTCATTGACTATCTCTGGGGTGACCGGCCCAGTCCCACGGAAATTTTCCACTGGCCACCAGGGTAAATCGGAAAGCGCACGCGGCGGTCAACCGAGAAGTCCAGCATCCTTTGATTATCCCCTCTCCCATTTGGAGGAAAAATTCCTGCAAATACGCCTTATCTGGATTCGAACCGCGAGTGTCTTGGTGACAACCTGAATGTTCTACCGCGACACCATAGCCCCGGGGACAAAACTAAGGTAGGGTAAACTTTTATAGTAACTTGGTCCATTGTTTCGCGGCCCCATACCCCAGAAACCCCCGAAGGAATTTTTTTTGTGGAGCCTCAGTACCACTCCGGTTGATAAGAGCGTGTGCAAGGCATTTCAGTTAACTATATCTGATGGATAAAGGGTTGATAAGAGGGCTCAAATCCGGTACCTCAGTCAACGGATAACAACGTTATATCCAAAACACCTCTAGATCGGTGGTCAAAGAACGATTTATGTGGAGGGGCAGACTGCTAATAGCCTAATTAATTCAATTATGCCGTGTTTAACACTTGGATTAATTACATGTTGTGGAATTAATCTCTAATCTGGACTTTTCTTGTAGCTTTAATTAGATATATACATCCTCCATTTCCACAACTTGCGTACCACGTTTTGGAGTCTAACCTTCACAAGACAAATATTGTAGCCAACGAAAACTTATCGAATAGCAGCGAGGTAGGATATAAAGGTGACTGCCATCATTACTGAATTTTGACTCAGTCAGTGGTGCACTGGAAACCACTTCGAATTAACTCCACTTGTGCAATTGGCAATAATAACTAGCTATTGCGCACAGAGAATCCCAATAATAAATTATTATAATAGACTCTCTTATAAAAAATTAATTTAATATTATACTTAATTGTAGCTAAAAAATTAAGAAAAATATATTTTCTTAACTTATGAGTTGAGGTAGGAGGATAGATGTACTCCGACAATATCTCGTCCACTCGGTCACTCATCCAGAGCAGTGATGACAGAGTGTACGATTGTCACAGCCCTAACCACTCGATCTCATCATCGTATGTGAGATGGCTAACTGGCGTCAGAGGTGACCAGGATATGTTATTGGCATCATATGCATTTATTGTATTTATTACTTATGTTTGTTGTACTTTATTTACTGTATATTGGATGGATGCATATACTTGACATGCATACAGGGGCATGAGGTATCTGGTCTGACGACCTTTATGTCAAGATAGGAGGCCCTGGTGAGTACAGTATGCTTCATCCCTTTTCTTTTTGTATTTCCAGCTTTTGTCCAATAGACGGTACTCCATGATTATTGCTATTTAGTTATAGTTTACTATGCATGTCAACTAGGTATCCGCTGAGTGTTGGACTCACCACCGTTGATATTTTTCAGGTTGATGCTATCAAGAGGTTCCGGTCGCTAGTCCCCACTTCACGACACGACGATTTTCTATTTTTGGACTTATGGTTTCGTGTTATGTATTTACATATTTACTTGTGATGTTGGATTATACTCGAGGATTTTATCGACTTCTGGTCTACGACATTTGTTTTTCCGCGACTTTGTTTTCTCTGTTGTGTTTTGCGTTTTTCGTTGTGTAGTACAGTAGGTTGTTTTCAAATATAAATTGCGTGGTTATGTCAACCAGAGGCTGAGATTATATAAACTGCGTAGTTGTTTAATTATTTTATTGTTATTATTCTGGCCGTGTTGGCCGAGGTATATGTGGCCCCGAGGGATTGATGTATTAAGGATTTAGATTGCCACCCGTATAGGGGAGATGCTGCCGAAATTTATTTTGGCAGGGACTACCTCGGGCATGACATTTAAAGCGTTGTTTATCAGCTTTTTTCTTGTACCGGAAACCAGTTGGTCACATATAACCTAGGATTACCTCCTCTAGGGTTGCCCAGCTTCACTCACTAGGACTTCCATTGTCTGGCTTCACTCACCGGGACTTCCACCTAGCTTCACTTACTAGGGTCCAACTTTACTCACCAGGACTTCCATTACCTAGCTTCACTCACTAGGGTCCGACTTCACTCACCGGGACTTCCACCACCTAGCTTCACTCACTAGGGTCTAGCTTCACTCACCAGGATTTCCACTACTTAGCTTCACTCACTAGGGTCTAGCTTCACTCACCAGAACTTCCACCACCTAGCTTCACTCACTAGGATCTGGCTTCACTCATCATGACTTCCATTACCTAGCTTCACTCACTCTAGCTAGACTTCACTCATCAGAACTTTCACTTTGCCTAACCTCCAATTAGGACTGGTCACTTAGTAGACTTCTCACCGACCTATCCTTTGGTTAGGACTTACCTTTGCTAGTCATCTAATCCTGACTAGACTTCTCTCTTACAAGCATCAAGTCCTGTTTGGATCAACCCTTGGTCAAATTGACTAAACTTAGATATCTTGTCAAACATCGAAACCCTAGAGGTCGATTGCACCAACAGTCAGGGGAATATAAAATGACTCGGAGGTGTATAAAATGAAGAAAGAGGGCAATTTGGTAAATTTAAGTAGATTATGGAGTTGAAGAATAGAAAGAGGTTTGGTCAGGGAATGGGAACGCATTTTGTTTGATTCAGGACTAACGAGGGAGTTGAAGTTCAGTTACGGATTTAAAAGCAATTTATCGAATATTTAATTTTCTAACTTGAAATGTAAAATATGAATTAAATTTTTTACATTTAAGTTTTAATAATATTTTTAATTAATAAAATTATTTGATTAATTATTTTTTCAATGTAAATAAGATTATATTATTTTATTTCAATTTGATTCTCCTTTAAAATTAAACATTATTTTATATATAAATATAATAAAATAACAAACAAATATTAACTCTTATTCTAACTAATTAAAATGAGCATAATTTTTTTAAAAAAAAAATCAAATATTAAAAAACGCATCTAGAATCTTATTCAATACGTATTCCGGTTACAAATATCAATAAAAATAAATTAACTATACTAAAAATCAAATAGTTTATAATTTATTATCAATATTAAAATGAGAAGAGTAATTTTGAGAACATAAGAATGGATTTAACTTTGATTTTTATTTTCCTTAAATTGCTAAAGTTTCCTAGGGAGAAAGAAGAGAACTATTGATGTTTTGTGTTGAGTGGATGAAGGACCCTTACTTCCTGTTGCTATCAAGGAAGAGTACTATTATTTTGTGTCGAATAGACGAGGATCACCGACGAGAGAAAAGAAAGACACTGACGAGAGATCAAATCACTGGCGAGGGAGGGGAAGGGAGTGGAATCACTGATGAGAGAGAGAAAGAGAGTAGAATCATCGACAAAAGAGAGAAAGAGCATGAGATCACTAGCGACTACACGAGAGGGGAAGAGCACATTTTTTGAGAAATCGATGCGAAAAATAAGAGTCGGTTGTGTTTTTTTTTAAAAAAGTATTATAAGAAGTGTTTGCTAAAAAATTAAAATATGAAATTTAAAAATTAATTAAGAAATTTTTTTAATATAAATAATATTAAAAAAATATTAGGGTTTTTGGGAGTCCAATAAAATAGAGGCCCTAGGCATATACTTTGAGCCGGCCATGAGCATATCTTTAATACAGTCAATATAGATCCAAGTCACTTGAAATTTTAACCATATTTGATTTGGATTAGATTGGATCATGCTGACTTAGCTTCTAAAGAGCTCGGCAATTGACAGTACTTATGGGGAGCTGGACAGTATTTAGGGTAACTTTGCCAAACTCAGCAAGGTTTAATGAAAGTGAATTAAAGCAAGAGGCGAAAAGAACGTCGGGTCAAGAGGCCCGGCAGTTGGAGGGCAGTTGGAAGGGAGCGACAGTTACAAATACAAAAGGCTATGCAGCCGTGTAGAGTAAAGATGTCAAATAAAGAAGGGATGCAGCCGTAGTCATTTCAGCCTACAAAGCATGCCCAATTTATTTAAGACTACCATATTCCTGCTATTTCTCCCTTTTTTCCATTCTTTTCTCTAACTTGAACGTCTAAAGAAACATAACAAAGTACAACTTAACTCTAATATAATTAAAGTCTCATTTTAGAAAAATATAAAAAAAATCATGAGTTTAAAAAAAAAAAATCCATTGGTATGAGGTCTTTTGAATATAATCCAAAAACAAAATATAAGAATTTCAATCTAAAATGAATAATATCATACAATTATATAGATATATGAATTATTTTAAATATAACAAATAGTATTATAGTAAAGATTCATGGTCTAGAATGCCTCCCTCTTAGTGCAACAATCCCCTTTTGACCTCTTGTTGGTCTCTTTCATGATGCCAAATCAGATCAAATAAAATTAAGTTAATAATAATAATAATAATGATGGTGCCTTAACAAGTGAAAAAAAAATATTTTGAGAATATAAATAGGATTAAACGGAAATTGTCATACTAAGTTTTACCAATTCATTACATCTGGATTTGAGGTCGTCGAATCACCATCGACGACAATTGTATAATTAATAAAGATATGAAAAAATTATCTGAAAAAAAAATGTGTAAAAGATATTTTGACAATCAACAATATTAAATTGGTAACCAATAAAACTAAGTTAAATAATAATAATAATGGTGCCTCAGCAAATGAAAGAAAATGTTGAGAATATATATAAATGGGATTTATAAACTGAAGTTATCGTAGTAAGTTTTACCAATTCAAAACTGTCAATATCAAATAGACTGGAATAGAGGTCGTCCAATCACCATCGAATAATTAATAAAGATACGAATTAGACTTGGACGGCATAATTCAATTATCAAAAAGGACATGGACATATATATATATATAACGTCCTCACTAAGACGGCACAAAGCAATCTCAACTTAAAGACATAACGATTTATGTGGAGGAGGAGATTGCTAATAGCCTTAATTAAATCAATTATGCCGTGTTTATAACTTGGATTAATTACATGTTGTGGAATCTAATCTGGACTTTTCTTGTAGCTTTAATTAGATATCTATACATCCTCCATTTCCACAACTTGCGTCCCACGTTTTGGAGTCTAACCTTCACAAGACAAATATTGTAGGCAACGAAAACTTATCAAATAGCAGCGAGGTAGGATATAAAGGTGACTCCCATCATTACTGAATTTTGATTCAGTCAGTGGTGCACTAGAAACCACTTGTAATTAACTCCACTTGTGCAATTGGCAATGGCAATTCACCAACCTCTCATCTGTTTGATATCAACAACAGCACGTAGTCCACATATATATCAATGTGCCATTGCCAATTTGAATTCACATATTTTATAACGGATCAGGAATACTTAAAGTTAAAAAACTGACCAGGAAAGAGTTTATTTAGGATAAAGTTTGTACAAATATAAATAATAATAACTAGGGATTGTGCATATCCCGAGAATCCCAGTAACAAATTATTATAATAGACCCTATATAAAATTAATTTAATATCATACTTAATTTTAGTTAAAAAATTAAGAAAGTTATGTTTTTTAACATCGCATACTCAAGGTATTTATAGAAGTTTTTTTTACTCGCAGTGTTGTTAATTCTAAGATATGAGACTAAAGAGAACTCTAGATTTCTAATTGATTAATGAGAAAATTTCTCAATAATACGTCATAGTTAAATCTCAAACTCTAGATCTCTGATTGATTAATGAGAAAAATTTATAATAATACGCTGCAGTCAAGTCTCGAACTTTAAATCACATATTGATTAATAAAAGAAATTTAATAATCATTTTAAACTTCACCAAAGTTAATTAGTAAAGAAGACATGTTATTAATAAAATAGTAAGATGATAATAATAATAATAATAATAATAATAATAATAAATTTTAAAATGGAAAAAAAATCAATAGAAAGGAGTTAGTTATTGCAAAGAAATATATAAAAAAATTCAAACAAAAAATTATTTAAAAAATTTCTCCAATATATATTAGTGTTGCAGAAAGGAATTGGCAATTTCTCCAATGTGTTATTTATTTTTGATGTTTGATTTGCATGAATTATGCCACATGAATAATTTTCAACGAACATTTAACAATCTTAAACCTTAATCATGTTTATTTTTAAAAAAATATTTTTAATTGTTCTATATTTTATTACTATAGTAATAAAAATTAATAAAATATATTAGAAATAACCACAATAATTAATCATTTTAAAATTTAAATGACGAGGGAATGTAATTAAGATCACAAAATAGTCCACATAGAGTTCTTGTAGGGAAGGGAGTATGTTGACAAGAACTGTCAATCACAAAATAGTCCACATAGAATTCTTGTAGGGAAGGGAGTATGCTGACAAGAACTGTCAATTTGAATTAGACTCGTTGGATTGATCTATCTCACCAAAAAATTTATGTAGGTTGAATTGAAATTGTATTAACTTATTTAAAACAAATCTAAATGGTTAGTTTACGCGTATTGCGAGTCCAAACAGGTTAGCCTGTGGCAGGCTTGGATTGGCCACGAGTTGAGAAGGGAAAAAAAAAAAAATCCTAAATTGGACTATAAATTATGGTGATATAGTGAGGTTTGGTGCAAAGATTGACCACTTATTCTAATTTAATTGGTGCAAAGATCAATTATATTAGTTTTGATAGTGATAGCCAATACATCCCTACAATCAGGTGGGCCAGACTGCCAAAAAAGAAAAAATATTAAAAAAATCTTTAAATTTTATTGAATTTGATCGTAACATAAATAAATATTTCCAAAACACAAAGCTATTCCATTCGAAATCTCCATATAATTGATTCATTCTTTTACTATCTACAATGTGTTCACGTATATGTTATGTTAGTTTGTATTGCATCAGTCTTCTTTTCTTTATTCTCCATATTATTAACTAAGGGACTTGCATCTTTTCCTTTGATTGAAAAAATAATAATATTAACTATAAGTACTCGCAATAGGGTAATAAAGATCCATTATAGAAGATAAAATATTTGAATAGTTACACATCGATACAAACTACATTTTATTATATCAGAATTTACTTAAACATTGCTAAATAATAATATTAACTTGGATTTTGTCCCACAGTTTGCCTAAACATTATTTAGCTACCCTACTTTAATGGTACATGAACTTTGTCAATCAAATGAATATACAAATTCCTCCAGTTTTGTTTGGATAGTAAGATTATAAATACAGTCCATAATCCAATCACATATCCAAGTGAGACACCAAAGTAAATTGAGAGATATATTTGGGATTTACTCTTTTGCAACTCTTCCTTTGTCACATTGTTGTCGACATCATTAGAGCAACTCTTATTAATCAAATCCCCACAAAGATGAGCATTGCCTATATAAATGGAAGCATCTAGAAGTGTTTGAAGTTGATACCCGGAAGGAATATTCCCTGACAAATTATTGTAAGAAAGGTTTAAATGGTCCAAAGCATTCAATCTAGATAAATCTTGAGGAATAACACCTGATAAGTTGTTGAATGACAAATCCAATGTTTCCAATGACTTCATTCCACCAATAGTATATGGAATTCTACCTCTTAAAAAGTTCCTTGACAAATTCAAAGTTTGAAGTCCTACCAGAGATCCTAATATCGTAGGAAACTCACTTGTAAGACTATTGCTCGAAAGATCTATAATCTTCACCAAATAAAGAATAGAAGAAAATCTATATTTATATCCCTTTGTAACTATTGATACACTATCACTTTCTCCAAATTCAAAATGATCGATTGATCCTCCAATTGAAATTGTGTCATCGGTTGCTCTTGATGTCGATCTTATTGCACTGAAATTGCCAAAGGAACATGGTATAGACCCTCTTAAATTGTTATCGGCAAGGTCAAGAACATGAAGATTGCTCAGTTCTCCAAGATTTGAAGGAATAATGCCAGAAAACATATTTGACCGTAATATGAGAACAGTCAATTGTTGCAAACTTTGTCCCATCCACTTAGGTATATTTCCTAAAAAGTTGTTGCCCGTGAGATCAATGACATGTAGTTCAGTGCAATTTTGCAATGACATTGGAAGTTGTCCACTGAGATTATTATTGTCCAAATGTAAAGACGCCAATCCAATCAAGTTTCCAATGGAGCTAGGAATTTCACCGGTGAGCTTATTGTTTCCCAAGTGAATAAAGTAAAGGTTCGTATTTGCTTCTTGCCAACACTTGGGTATCTCTCCAGATAATTTGTTGTAGGATAAATCCAAACCCTCTAGTTGCTCTGATTTGCAAATGAAAGATGGTATGCTCCCATTGAAGTGATTATTCGAAAGGATTAAGTTGGATGGAGAAATTTTTGATGATGGTATAGGCCCTGAAAAATCATTAAAAGATAGGTCTAGTTCCTGAATTTGAAGTGTCCAACGAGGAACAAGTCCTTCCAATTTATTAGAACATAGATTTAAAGATATAAGCCATGGTATTTCCACGATCGATGATGGCAAAGTACCCCTAAGCTTATTATGAGAGAGATCAATAGCCCAAAAGGTGGAAGAAGATGACTTCCAAAACCAATGAGGTAGAATGTCATTAATGCTTGTATTGGACAAACTCAACATAGACATGGATTTCTGTGAGTGGAGCCATTGTGGAAACCTATGACCCACTGCTATACAAGATGCCAAGTCAAGGTGTTCTAATTGAAAAGAAGGGATCCAGTCATAGTCTACTGAAATGGTAATTTGAGAGTTTTCCCTTAAGAATAAATCCTTTAAGTTGGAAAGTTTCCCAATCTCAGTAGGTATGGGACCCAAAAGTGAATTATAAGAAAGGTAGAGTCTTATTAAACTAGTCAAGTTTTTAATCTCAGTAGGTATGGAGCCCGAAAGTGAATTAGAAGAAAGGTCAAGACTTATTAGACTAGTCAAGTTCCCAATCTCACTAGGTATGGGACCCGAAAGTGAATTAGAAGAAAGGTCAAGAATTATTAGACTAGTCAAGTTCCCAATCTCACTAGGTATGGGACCCGAAAGTGAATTAAAAGAAAGGTCGATTGCTGTTAGACTCTTCATGTTTTCCATTTCAGAAGGTATTTGACCATTAATTGAACACTCATACAGAAATAATGATTGTAGACTACTTAAATTTGCAATTTCTGCAGGTATAGGATCCGTTAGCATTTGATTGTTGCTAAGGTCAAGTCGTATTAGATGATTCAGACTCCAGATTTCAACAGGTAGGGGACTAGATATGTTGCCTGAAAGATCAAGTTGAATTAGTCTAGTTAAGTTGCTGATTCCAGCAGGTATCAGTCCTGAAGCATCAATTCTAAGCAATGAGAGATTAATGAGTCGCCACAGCCAATTGGGCAAGGAGGAGTAGAAGCTATTATATTTGAGGTCAAGAATTTCGAGAGAAGTGAGATTGAGATGAGAATTAAATGAAGAGGGGATGTGATTAAGATGACAATCGACCAAATAGAGTTCTCGTAGGGAAGGGAGCATGTTGACGTCCGACAACCAATTTTGAGAGACTGTACTGAGATTCACTTGGGTAAGGTCGAGGTACCTCAAAGAAGAGAGCCCTGAGAGCCAATCCAAACGATGGGCAATTGGAGTCGCACTCCATCCTGACTGCAGCCCGAGATGATAAAGGCTCGACAGATTGCCAAGTTGAGGAGGAATGACTCCAGAAAAATTGGACCAAGAAAGCTCAAGATACTTGAGATTCAAAAAAGAGCCAATGAATTGCGGAATTTGAGCGCCTTCGAAGTCATTCCAACTTAGATTCAACAGCTCTAACCAAGTCAAGTTCAACAAAGAGGGACTCAGCATCTCACCTCGCAAAGGTTGCTCATAATTATTGATGTAAGGATTTTGAAGGTTGAGCTCCACAACATGGTGGCCTCCGAACAAAGTTGTGTTGTTGGTCGTCTTGCATACGATGCCACTCCATTTGCAGCAGTGTATTTGTGGAGACCAGGAGGCCAAACGGTGGGAAGGGTCTTTGACGTTGGCTTTGAAGTCGAGCAGGGCGTCCCGTTCCACTTCCGAGCAGCCTGATCTTGTAGGTTTTGCTACTGCTGCTTCTTTGAAAGAAAAGGCTAGGCCCATAATAAGCCCACAAAGCAACAAAGAGTAGTAGAGCGAGTGCAGAGGCATAGTTTTCCTCCAATTTGGCAAACTACTTGCTGCTTAATTTCCTCGATGGGGGATTGCAATATACAGCTTATTGTTTAATATATATATAGATGCGCGTCTGATTCAATGTTTTCTATTGATTACTTTTCCAAGTCTTCCCATATGCCGTGTCTTTTAAATCAACCATATTTAAGTGGAAAATGAGCCCCAGATCAATGTGGCATCACAAGTGTAGCAATCTCTCTTTCAGTGCACTTCGTTCACTCATTTCTGCATGCGTTTTTCTGAAAGGAAAAGAAAAACCTCATCACGCATCTAATTGCATATATTTGAAAATAATTTATATATTTACGTGCATAATAAAGATACCAAATGGACATATTTATCATTCAATTATCAAAAAAGACATATATCGTCCTTATTGTGACTGCAGAAAGCAATCTCAACGTAAAAGAGATAAATAAAGATCCTTATTGTGGTAGAGGAAATGGCCAATAGCCTTATTAGATCTGTCCTCCGTGTTGCGGAGTCCAAGGCTTGGACAATTTGCTTTGTTAATTGTGATATAAGGGAGTTAGCATCTGTTCTACCATATTTACATTTCCATAATAACCCTTACAAGTATAAGTAGTTCTTTTAGAGGTACTATTAGAACTAGAGTGGAAGAGACTGTTCCTTTGAAAGAAACGGCTACTACGAAAGAAGAATGAACACTCACTACAAAACCTATCGCCAAATACTGAACATGTTTATTTGAAGAATGAAGAAGAATGCAAACTTGTGCCATGTAAATGTATTAGCTAATTAATGGAATATTTGGGTGTGCATAAGTTGTGGTCTAGATGTATTCGATATGCAACTTATCATCAAATTGAAAATACAAGGCATAAACTAGGTTGCATTGTTTTTTTAATTTTAAGTTTTTTTTAATAAAATATTAGTGATCTGTATTTTCTATTTTTATTATTTTAGTATAAATAAGTCTACTATAAAAGAAAAACAATTGGATGAGAATAAAACTAATAAGATAAGACTTTTAATTGAATTTTTTTATTTCAATGATACTGTTGATCATATCATTTCTTCAATCAAAAATAGGTTTGAAGCGTTTTAAATAGATTAAGATAATTTTAATTTTTTGTATGAGGTAGAAAAATTAAAATTGCTTGGTGATGATTTTCTAAAAGAAAAATATTTGAAATTGAAATCTTTTTAAAACATGACATGTGATATTGATTAGATTTATTTTTAAAATTAAAAGTTCTAAAAGAAATAATAAATCTAAATTAGAAACAACACTTGATATACTAAACCTTATAAAAATAATAAATATTGTTCTCAATGTAGTTACTTTGGTGAATGCCTGAGGAAAAGTACTTTTGCATATCAATATTTTTGATATCCAAAAGTATTGAAAAGAACCGTACTATTGTGTTTAATAGCTTAACCATGGATGGAGTAAACTAATGTTAATCCATAATGAGATTCAAAGTATGACAAAAATTTTGCTGACAAGATTACAGCAGAAAAACCTAATGAAGAAGACCCAAGGAAGGTGGTTTATTGAGTCAAATTATTCATGTTTTATGGTGTTTGGATACATGAAACTATAACTTCAAAAAGGAATTACATTTCTATGGCCAGTTCTGAGAGCAGGAAAAAAAAAAAGAAGCTACTTTGGTGAATGCCTGGGAAAAGAATGCAATCATGTTACACTCGCATGCTCCTCGACACTCTGTGGGACAGTAGGCCTCCAACTTGTTCCATCAGGGCT
>JBBMJZ010413103.1:10212163-10225465 GCA_037833815.1 Zingiber zerumbet | reverse complement strand
TGGCTTGTTTAGATGTTATCGAGCTCTCAATTCGAGCTTGGCTTGAGCTTGGTTCGAGCTTGGCTTGAGCTTGGTTCATTTAGATGTTATCAAGCTCTCAATTCAAGCTTGTTTGATTGTTTGAAACCTTTAGTTGTTTGATTGGTTATTGAGCTTGATAATTCAAACTTATTTGTTTATTTTATTTTATTTTATTATTTCTTTAGCGTATTTAAAAAACTTTTATTAATAAATATGGTTCGTGAACGCTGTTCACGAATATTGTTCACGAACGCTGTTCACGAACGTTAACGAGCTGAACACACATGTGTTCAAGCGATGAAAAACCCTAGTTATCGCCCTCCACTACTCGTGTACGCGCATGCTCCTGTCCTACACTCTCTCGTCCCTTCGCTGCCACCATCTCCTCCTCTTCATTCCCGTCTCCACCGCCTCCCGCCTCGTATCTCGATCGCCGATGGCGTCGCCGAAGGTGGTGGCGGAGTACGCCAAGTCTGGCCGGTCCACCTGCAAGGGATGCAGCAAGGCGATCTCGGCCGGGGCGCTGCGGCTGGGGTCCTCCTCGAAAGACCCTCGTGGGTTCGATCTCGTCAAGTGGTTCCACGTCGACTGCTTCCCGGACGCGTCCCGCTCCCTCCCCGCCGCCGACGAGATCGTCGGGTTCTCTTCTCTCAAGGTTAGGCCGCGTTGGACGAGGCAATGCGGGTAGCGAGGGTTCGGCGATTTTCTTTGTTTAATCGTCCCGTCTTATGTTTCGATTGTGTTGATGATTCAGGACCAAGATAAGGATGCTTTGAGAGAACTAGAGGCTTCTGCGGCACTCGACCATAACTCCAAAGAGGTGGTTTTCTGCTGCTGTTTGGACATTGCTGGTTTATCTCGTTAGTCCATGTTTCTAATGAGCACTGATTATTATTTGCTTGTTTGGTCTCCGTAGTTTGTCTTACAAGTATGCAAATTTTTCCAAGCACTGGCATATTGACTATATGGGTGACTTATTCTTATCATTAAACCCCATAAATTGTAAAATATGGCCATTTTCGCATACTGTCTGAGTATGCTTGTGGATTGATGAGCCTTGCACATGCCAAAAAATGGTAAAGTTTGCAAATCAAATCCCGCAAATACTTGAACTGATATTGTCACAAACAGTAATTCAAAGTAGAAAATGGTTATTCTTTATTGTTGTAGTTGAGTTTTGTAAACATGTCAACTATTTCCTTTATTAACATCCTAATGCCCCTATAATACTGCACATGCTTAGGATCAGCTGCTTTACAAACTAGTCGTACTACTGGAGAAATGTTGCTTGCTTAGCTTCATCTTACTTGTCAATGTGCTACTAGGTACATAAAAGAGGTGTTGACTCATCTGCGAAGAAGGAAGCAAAGAGTTCAAAGAAACAAAAGGTCAAAAAAATAATTTCTTCAGGATAGTTTGGTTCTGTTGAGCTTAACTTTTTTCCCACCTTTAAAGGTCTCTCTTACGGATAAAGCTGGGAATGAAGATAGGAAGCCAGAGGAGGAAAAGGTGAAGATGTTTTTTTTCCTTTTTTTTTCTGTGAGCTGGGTTATCATGGTAGATCATTCATATCAAATGCTGCTACTTGATAAACAGAACATTTGCTTCAGAAGGATGCTGCATTAAACTTGTAGAGATTTGACTTATTTGCCCTATTGTTTTTAATTGTTATTTAGTTTTAATCGAGAATTGGTCTATCATGGATCAATTTTAAAATATCTAATTCTCTTTCTCCCGCTTTCTTGAATCCAGGATTCTAAGATAGTTCGCATACATCAACATGTCATCTTCTATAAAAATAGCCATAATTCACATTGGCACTGTTTTTTTTAATCATCAAGTGGGCACTGCTCTTTTGCTTATCATAAAAAGAAAATCTATTTTTACATGTCTTATTTTAATCTAAAGTAGCTAGAACACCATTTGATTTTTTACATAAGGTATTAGATAAAAAAATCTATTAAACTTACTATTATCTTTCCCAAGTTTAGTGAATAGTTTTGATTTCAAATATGTAAGGATCATTACATAATTTCTTAAAAACTATTTAACGTCTAAGTATGGCTTCAAGTCTAACTTAAATCAAATATGATTGTTGATTTATTTTGATTCGTGGTTTTTTTTTTTCATCTTTGATTGGTATTCATTTGAATTTCTAGAGAATTTTTTAGATTCACTTGTTTTAAAATTATCTCTAAAATTGAATGAAAATGTCATTTTTAGCTATGGAAATCCAAGAAACTATATTTAAAATGGTGACCAATTTGATGTTGATTTTGACCTTCTGAATTTCCCCCCAAACTATTTAATTCTGTGTGAATACGATAAGAATACACGGGATGAGTCTTTTTTAGTAAACAAAACCAGTTTGACCCATGCTTTATAATTCTCTTCATAAATTCTAGGAGTTTTAAAACTCTTTATTATCACCTGAATATTTGTTATTAATATGTGAATTTCCTGAAGAACATATCCTTCATGCTTCCCTCATATGCTTTGCAACATTTTGACATGGTACTGTTCTTTTTCACGGTGTATCTCAGTTGGCTGCCAATGACAAAAACAATTGCCAGATGATAGAGTTTGATATTTCTGATACCAAAGATAAGTACAAGGTGGTTTTCTTTCTTTACTGTTTTCTGTCAGTTTATGTTTTTTATTTACCTATACCCGAAGGCATGTAAAAATTTGCAATTTTTTTCTTGATTATATATATATTTTAAAAATTGTTAGTCTGAACCAATTTGATTTTTTTTTTTTTTTGATCCAGAATGCGACCCTTCCATTAAAATGGAAAGCCTTCAGGACTGTTATCTTCCGCGAGAAGGTATTTTTCTATTGATCATGATAATTGAATCTAAAGATGGTAGGCAGGAGGACAGAGTTATGATAAATTATTGTATTTCTAGGAGGATGGGCTTTATGATTCACAAAAGATTGCTGCATTTGATTTTGACGGTTGCCTTGCGAATACATCAGTGAGAAGGTATGAAGACTAGCGCTTGACATAACTGCCTCCTTTTTTCATTCGAGACTACAACTCCTGCCCATTGTCATATTTTTGCAATTCATGAAGCCTCAGTAACATTAGGAATCTTTTAGTCAGTATATAGATACCAGAATCAAATTTTTTTGCGACCTATATTACTCAATGCTCTACTTCGTTTGGATTTGTTACAGAGTTGGTCCTGATGCTTGGTCTCTCATGTATCCATCAATTCCAGAGAAACTGCAAGGACTATACAAGGAAGGCTACAAGCTGGTTTGTCATAGATATTCTTTCTTTTATATTTCATACTTTAGAGTTGTTGCCTTCTGTCTCATCTTTCTGTTGAATCATAACAGTTTAACCAAGCATTAATACCCTTAAAACTTCAGGTTATTTTTACCAATGAATCAAACATTGAACGTTGGAAGAACAAACAACAACAAGCAGTTGATTCCAAAATAGGACGACTTGAAAACTTCATAAAGTGTGTAAATGTTCCAGTTCAGGTGTGGTATCATCATCATTCATTATTTTTTTGTCTTGACACAGTTGATTATTTGTGAATTTTTAATATCAAAACTTTTCATCTGGACTTTAAGATCAATTGAATGTCATTTCCTTTCATCTGAAATTTGAGCATATGTTTTTCGATGAGCACTTTATTATGTTGTTAATATATGTTTTGCAGGTATTTATTGCTTGTGGAATAGGGAAGAGCAAGGATCAGACACCTGATGATCTCTTTAGAAAACCACAGCCCGGAATGTGGACACTGATGGAGAAATACTTGAATTCTGGAATTGAAGTTGACATGGACCAGTTATACTTGACATGGAACTCTTATTCGTTTGTCTAATATTTAAACCAGAATTACTAATTCAAGCCATTGGCTTTGTTGCAGATCCTTTTATGTCGGTGATGCAGCAGGGAGAACTAATGATCACAGTGATGCAGATATACAATTTGCCAAGGTACCTCAGTTTCATCACTTTACATTAAAAAAATAGTATGGATAACGGAACAAACTTGAATGTCCTATGCTGTTTCATAACTAATGCTTCTGTTGAGTAATTTAAAAACAGCTGAAGTTTCTTACATTGAGCTCACAAAATATCTACACGTTTCCCCTTACATCATCTCTGACCCCTGCAATTTTATTCAGGAAAAATCATTCAATTTCATAACATATAACTTCAATGATATTTGCATTAGCAAAGTTTCTCGATCGCAAGTGACATATCAAACTAGTCATTTCGGTTCAAATTTGAAATTTTAAGCCATAGACAATTATCTAATGTCATTACAGGCTGTCGGGTTGAAGTTTCATGTTCCCGAGGAATTCTTTCATGCATAGCGACCTCCCTGCAGCTATGCTTCTCAACTTTTGTATATTTTACTCTTAGTTAGTAATTGGTGTTTTGGTATGACGTATGTTGACGGTATCTCAATGCGCCGCTCTGTGCATATAACTTTTGCCGACAGTAATGGAAGTCGATGCTCGCAGTTGCCTCACCATCACCATTTTGTGGCCATTCAGCCGTCTGGAATTCTTAAAAGGTTTCGTTGCAGTTTTGACCTCGCCTCATTTGTGTATGTTACTTTTGTTTGACATGCTTTCCACCCAGTGAAGAAAGCCTGAGCACACGGCACAACGTATTGCTCGAAATGTAGACGCGTGATGCTTAATGGTATAAATCTCAGTTGTTATTGCATATTTTCTGTGAACAAAATATCGCTTAATTTCAGTACATAACGGCATAATTTGCATAAGAAGCATATTAACCTATGAAAGAGGGAAACTGCTAGAAAGAAAAAGGATGGTAGGGCAAATGCGCAAAAATAAGACTGAAATAGTTTCCATTTAATCTTGTGCGTATGTGCTCTTTTTGGAAGAATATAAAACGTTTTGAAATTTTTATTTGGTAGAATATGTAAAGAAATATTAATATATAATAATTCTGAAAAAAAAACAAATTTTGACTTATTAAGAGAAACACTTCTTTTTATTTGTTTTGTTTTTGTTTTCATTCAAGGAGCACTATCCTATGTTAAATTCGGGGCCAGAATTGGTAGGGATTGGATTGGCCAGGATATCAGGGTAGGATTGGATCTTAAGGATTGGATCTTAAGAAGGCTAAAAAATGGCCAACAAAATCGTTCCATTAAAAAAATGTATAGAATTGTTAGATTGTATATATTTTTATGATTTTATGTGATTCCGACGGTTCCAAACAATCTAGGTACTTTCAAATTGTAGGGCATACCCTACTATTCAGGATCGTCCTATGATTTGACCTGATTATTTTCAATGACTTTTTATCTTTTGTTCCATAAACCCAACAAGCAATTTATTGTTTTTTTGAATTCTGAAGCATCATTTTAAACAGTAAATAACGATTGTATCGATTCTGTGATTTTATATGATTCCATCGATTCTAATTTTACGGTTCCAAACAATCTAAGTATTTTCAGAATGTAGGGCATTCCCTACTATTCAGGACCACCCTACAATTTGACATGATAGTTTTCAGTGACCTTTTGTCTTTTGTTCCATAAACCCAACAAGCAATTTAGCATTCTTTTTGTTGAATTCTGAAGCATCATTTTAAACAATAAAGGATTGAGTTTCAGTTTCGACAAATTAAAGTCACTAAAAATGTTAAACACACTACTCTAAATGGTCCAAAGGATCTGTTGTGCGACATTATCAGAAGAATGATCTTCGGGCAATCGGAATACCTTATTGTGTTCAATCAGAGGGACCAGTCTGTTTGAACCTTTTGCTTGCCGCCACAAATCATAGCGCCTCAAGAATATCACTGCAAATCCTAGAAATGAAGTGGACACCTACAAATAGGCTGGAAGGTTTCAAATTTAGGAGTGGTGTTCTCAAATCTCAATTTATAATTCAGTGAATGATGATACACTTCGGGGATTATGCCACCATTTATGTAAAGTCAAAAGAAAACAAAGAATAACATGATCAAGAACATCACCAAAACCCTGAAACTAATTATCTTATCAAACCTCATAAACAGTCTGCAAAAGTAGCATATAGCTTACCAATATAATCTCACAATTTCACACAATAATAGCATGTATGCCATGCTCGACGACAAGAAAGTAGTGTAAACTAACATGGTTTATCAAATCCATTTTACCTACTTTTGTTTACAAATCTTATTGGATTTTCTGGCTGGCGCCGCGAGCCAATCACAAGTACAAAAATCCAACAAACAAAGCACAAGATAAACCTAATGAAAAGTAGTCGCTAATCATTACATCCACATATACGTTGCATTTGAGATGTGTGAAGCTCCATGGTTTGAAGTAACTACGGTTCTTTGATCCCCAATGTGATCGCCAAACCCTGAACGACTCGCAAGCGTTGGTATTAAATTCGCTCCTCGCACTCTGCCTTCTGGAGCAGAAAACCCAAACTGAGATGTCAGGTGATGCACTGGATATGGGATAGTGGTTGACCCAAGTATGACGCCACCACGGACTCGGTGGTCCTGCACCAGGGCGCTGTGTGCGGCACAGAGAACAATTTTACCCCTCGCAAGCTTATTGCAGACTGGCTCGCCAGCACCAAAGTTTGAGCCAGGTTGACCCCACGAACATCGTCTGCCTCCTCCATGTGCTTTACAAAAGTCGGTACTACCTTGTGCACTCTTCTCGCAACCTTCGAACTTGCACCGTTTTCCACCACCGTGACCGACACAGAAACTAGTTCGACCTCTAGCACTTCTAGGACACCCAGAGACAGCACACCTCTTTCCGCCGCCATGGGCTACACAGAATGGAGTTCCCCCATGCACACTCTTTGGGCACACACCTCCACCGTGATACGAACAGCGTTTACCTCCACCATGTCCTTTACACAAGGAAGTGCTCCCCTCAGCCCCTTTTGTACAGCCCAGAAATGTGCACCTCTTCCCGCCGCCATGTGCCTTACAGAGCAGTGTGCCACCCTGAGCACCCTTTGTACAATCCTCGATCTGGCAACGCCTTCCACCACCGTGGGCAATGCAGAGGCCCGAAGAACCTTCTGCGCTCTTTGTGCAATTCTCCCACTGGCACCTTTTGCCACCACCATGCCTGATGCATAAGCCAGATTTTCCTCTCGCAGCACGGGTGCAACTTGGATGGCTGCAGCGCCGACCACCACCATGTGCAATGCAGTAGTCTGTACGACCTTCAGCACTTTTTGTGCACCCAAGAAGTTGGCATCGACGACCGCCTCCATGTGCTTTGCAATATATCGTCCTGCCTTCTGCTCCCTTCTGACAGCCAAGTCGGTGGCATCTCTGTCCGCCGCCATGAGCTATACATAAACCAGAAGCACCTCTTGCTCCTTTAGTGCATCCCTGGAATGAACAGATACTTATCCTATTTTTGTGTTTCTGAGTATTAGAAGCCCCGGAAGTACAGGTAACCAGTTTATCCAATGCCTGCATCGTGGTTGATTTTCCATTCAGAACAACTGAAGTTGAATCAGCTTGAGCACACTCTTTTCTTTCAGAAGAAAAGCTGCTAGATGTTTCTAAGTTGACTGCACACGGTTGAAGACAAGCCCCAAATATCCAACAATGAGCCGATCCTTCCTCATTGCTAGACAGCGCCTTGTTTGCAAACACAGAGTCACTCAAGCTATTCAGTTTTGGGTCTGTGATTGTCTCGGCGATGGATGGAGCAGATGCAGAAGATACAATTGATAGACTTAATTCCAAATCGAGCAGACGTCCAGTATGATACACCTTCAAATCATTCACTGATGATTTATCGAGACTCAAAGATGCAGTGGAAACAGATGTTGAGTTCGTCTTGCAGACATATGAACAACTTGATGACTGACCTAGCAAGGGATATCCCAAATTCTTAATTTCATTAAATTTCTTGAACTCCCATGTCGTCTCTTCTATGAGGGGATCGGAATCATGCAGATTTTGAAGGAGATCTTTAGTAAAATCCATGGAGAGCATGCTCTCGTCCGCCATATTATTGAGAGTATCTCTTTATCAACCAAACTTTGATGGAAAAAGAACCAGACAACCTGTCTTCCAGGACTCGAAGTTAAGAAAACATTCCTGAAAAATACTTTAATGAAGGACCGCAACCTCCACTGACAAAACCAGATGTATCACGACGGTCCATTATGCAAAATTTGGTACTAAGGTGAGATGATCAATAAACCCTCAAGTCAAACAAACATACACACAGCTTCGGCCAACAATGTCATCGACGGCAGTTAATAAGAGAGCCTGTAATAGGAACAAAATCTTTTCAGAAAACGGTAAGAATATATGTAAAATGCATACTACCAAATCATGTTATGAATGCATATTAGCAATTATTTAAGCAAAGAACAAGCAAAAGTATGTTCCTTGAACTTGTTTATGAGTATACAGCACGGTTTTGAATCAGGTGTCTAACACCATGTCGTCTAAAAATTATTCTTTGTTGCCAATAAAAATGTAGGTGTGGGGGCCTAACTGATATAATAGAGGAAATTGAAGAGTAAAATATCAGAGAGCAAAAATACTGTAATGCAGCACCAAAATTGAAGAGTCAAGCCACATAAGAATTTGGAACAAAATTGATGAAGCGAAAGCGCAGCTATCCCACAGAGAGAAAATCAACCTCAAACAGAGATCATTAAGGAGAAAATTACATTAATTAAAGATTGAATATTACATAAGGCACCACTTTAATTGACTCTATCAACTAAACTAGAAAAGAAATATCCTTGATTATGAAACACGGTGGGATAAGGTGAATACGCTCGCCCTCAGTGCCCCCACCAACCCGTACCAGGGCCAACACGAAGGAGGTAAATTATGGACGGCTACTAGCCTTTGGAATAGTGACTAGCACATAAGGGAGACATTTACCTTGGCTTTGCCGAGATTCGAACCTCAGACCTCATGGTGGCAACACCTCATATGCTAGCCACTAGACCGTCCCGAGGGGACTAAATTAGATGCTCATTAAATTATAACTAAATTAAATCCTACCAAATTAGAAGTTCCCAAACTTTGCAAAAAATTAACCAGAATTAGGATAATTGCCAGAATTATCAATTTGCATGATATCATTATTTCCTAAATTTGACAATTTTAATCTCGATAGGTACAAACTGAAAACTAAATGGCAAAAAATAACATTCTTCAACTAAGGGTATTTCCACATCATCTTCTAGCATCCAGCACGCCTGAAGTAGCCTACAATCAGCATCCCAATCTTTCTTGTTACTAAAAGTTACTCATAAATGAATGATCAATGTCAAAGCCATGCCATACTTGACTCAAGCATAGTGCCATTTGAGGTAATGACACTGCCATAGCAATGTGCAAAGAAATACATCCTAAAATGGGAAATTGAAATTTTCAACATCTAAATCCTTGACTAAGAATAATTCAGACCAGTAGTCAATAAAAATGGTCCACAATAAATATATAGTCTGAAAGGAAAGACAAAAGACTAAAATTCGAAAGTCTAAAATTCTTCCTTAGGTTCAAAACATAGAGAAACCTGTGAAATGACTCAGAAGCAATACACATCGTCATACAAAGTTCAAATAACCCAGTAAAAGAAGGGGCAATTAGTACTAGATATGCCAACCCCATTAAATTCAAGATATCCTTCACTGACATTAGAGGAAAATGTGCTGTTATTTAAAATTGCTTGTGGTAGGTACTAGTGTAATTCATCTCAAGGCTCAACCAGTTGATCATTTTCTTCAGCTATTTGTAAATAACATGATGGAAGTGTAAGCTTTGATTTTGTGTTTACTTTTTCTCAAAGATGTAGACTTTAGAGAACTAAATATTAGTGCCGAATCATGTAGCACGACCAAGGTCAAATTTGGGACTAACACAAGATAATGCATGATTCATGAATAGCATGATACAATAGTATTCTTTGGTTTTAATTTTATATACTTATTACTAACAATGTTGAAGTAATATTAGTTCAAAAATTATGTATCACAATATTGCTCAAAATTGGAATTGATCACAATATAAATTAAAGTAATCAAAATAAAGAAATGTAAATATCTTTGGTTTTGTGAAATTGAACTAGGACATTGAAGAACTTTGTTTACCCAAAAAAATAGTCAGAAATGAAAAAGGCTAAAACCTAGTTTTAATAATTTCAACCTTCCATTTTAATGATAAAGAAATGAAAAATAACTAATTGGATGATAGTTGCATTCCATTCCCAGAAAAAATAGTTGGTGTATGAAATCTTGATGTGTTGTTGGAGACTACATTTCCTTGGGAAAGAAAGCTTTTCAACAACTATGCCGAAGTATGATTATGGTCATCGGTAATGGCATTACAGTTTTAAAATCCTTGGGTTAAAGATCCCTGCAACATTGCAACATCCCAGTGACCAAGCACAACTCTGTGGTGAGCTTCTTGACATGTCTTTGATTATCTAGTTGCACAGAAGCTGTTCATTTTAGCAAATACAAGAACCCTCAGGCTTTTGAAAGCCAAAAGAACCTCAGTATACCTTGTTAGAGTAAACAGAAAATGGCTTTGTCAGTAACTGCACACCATATAAAGTTTAAGGGTGACATAACTCAAAAGAGGCTCTGTTCCCAGAAAATCAGGAAGCTATCATCCCTTAAGTATGATCCTAGCAATTACATATAATATTCCAAATTTGTCGACCTAGATACTTCCATTAGTTGGATAACCACGACAGACAAAACAGTGTGCAAAAGTTTTCTCTACAGCTACTCTTCTCTATATCAGTTGTGTGTATGTAGGATATACTAAACAAGCACAAAAGATTTTTTTTTTTTTTTCTAAATCACAAATCTTCCAAGATTACAAGTTGAATTTTGCATTATTCCATAATAATTAGTAGAATAAGAAAAAGAATAGATTGAATAGTTAGATGCATGGATATGCATTCCATTTGTGAATTAGAGTTTTCGATATCTTAAATCTATTGTTCAACAAGAAGTAATATTGATGAACATATTGTACACAAAATAAATAATGAGTGGTCAAAATGGAAAAGGTTCCAGAATCTTGTGTGAACGCGTGCCCCTTAAGCTAAAAAAGGCAATTATATAGATGAGATTTAGCCCACCCTACTTTATGGATATGAGTGTCAGACTGTTAAGAGATTTCCACAGCAGCGGAAGAAAATTTTTGGATACTTCACAACAAAAAGATCCAACAAACACACTCAACCAACAGAACACAACAGCTCAAAACTATTTGGACTTTATGTTACCATGATAGAACGCTAGAACAGGCTAGAAGATCCAAGGAAGACACCGAACCAAGTAAGAGCAGAAATTATATAAACGCCCAAATAAGATAATGAAATTAAAACGAAACAAGGGAAAAGATAGGCAACGGACAAAGATCGAGCAGGTAGTAATATGTCACAGATCCTAATCTAAGACATCAAGGCACGAAAGAGAATAATTCTCCAGTGAAGATTAATTCAAGTGTTCATGAGTCCCAAAATTATTCCTGTGGCAACGAAATTACAGTCAACTGCCGTTGTTTTACCTTGACGCTCAAACAGACAGACAAATTAGTCCAATAACTGAATTGGTCTATGGATTAAAATTAAAAAAAAAAAAATCGTCCCAAGAAAGAACATAAGGAGAAACTAGCCAAGTGAAAAAATTAGTCCAATCGAACAAAAAAAATATACAGATTTGAATCAATCGGTGAAGATAAAGTTACTACGGCTCCAAAAACAAGCATGAACGAGGAAATGACCAGTACAAAATTATTGAAGAAAAAATCGTCCTTTTCCATTCAGCGACTTATAAGAGGTAAAAAAATTCAAAGAAATCAGAAGCCAAACAAGGGGAAACAAGCTTCATAAGCGTCACAGTTTCCTATGTTTCTATGAGCAAGATTAAAAGAGGATTCTTCAGTGGAAAATAAACTAAATCAGAAAGAAATTATATCACAGAAGAAAGGAACGAACTCAAAATCAAATTTTCTTTTCCCTTAACGAAGGGAAATAACTAACAATCTCCATCCGTCCAAAAACTCCGACTGGAGGAATAAGATACCTGACGACGAGAAGATTCCCTCTACTCCTCCCCGAAGAAAACAGAGTAGACAAAGAACGGGATTAGGCGCTTCTCAAATGACCAAAATAAGCGATCAAACAGACGGAGATCTTGGAGTCGCCGCGGATCAGGAACTAGGGTTTAGTCAGCTTCTACTCGCGGATTGTTTGGAGACGCGGAGAGCGGAAACAAGCGGACAGAAGAAAGAAAGAACAACGACGCTTTCTACGGCGCGTCACCATTCGGAAAGGCAAATCGAGAACGGAAGCTTAAAATAAATTAAAGTAAAAAAACCGATATTGCCCTTCTAAAGAATTTTATAAATATTAAAATTACGAATAATATATATTTTAAAATTGAACAAAATAATAATAATAATAATAAGCGCCTTTGGTTTCGTCAGAAAATATAAAGCGAAGAGTCGCTCACCTCAGAGGGAAATTATAAGATTTTTCAAATTTGGAAAGGTAACAAAATACGTATTTAGAAAAATTAAGGGCCGAATTGAGAAAATTGATAAGATGGGTAGCAAAATGAAATGCTCCCAGCTAAATATCCAGGAGCTTTCGGTTGGGTTGACGGCACGCGCGCACGTTAGGGCGCGCCAGGAATTCCACAGTCGCGGGCCCCACGCGCGTGAGGGCTTGCGGATGCGGCGGATAGCAGGCCCGTCGCAGCGGATTCGCTGCCGATGCGACACGTGGCGCTCCTGAAAGTTTTCGGATTGTACTTTAAAAATGATAAAGAAATTCTTTATGATAATTATTTTTTAGAAAAAAAATAAAATGGTACACATATTAAATTTTTTTAAAAAACGTTCATCTTGTTTTTTAAAAAATATATATTGTTATTTTAAGGGTAAATTAGAAAAAAAAAATCCCCAATGACAATCATAACTTTACATACAATCTCCATGCCCAAAAAATTTTATTTCCACTACATGCAAAGTATTACTTGTTTCAACTCCCTCATGCAAATATTGATATCTAAATTGTCCCTCAGATTTTTTAGGTACAAAAAATCCAAAATTGGGTAAAAAAATCTGAAAATGAGTATAATTCTTCTTAAAGTCAGTACTTTATATTAAAAACCGAGTATATTTTCTATCAAAATTGTCCCTCTTATTTTTTAGGTATAAAAAGTCTAAAAATAAGTACAATTTCTGTTAAATTCAGCACTTTACACTATAATCCAGTACTCTATACTAGGATCGAGTATATTTTCTATCGAAATT
>JBBMJZ010413103.1:10188147-10208711 GCA_037833815.1 Zingiber zerumbet | reverse complement strand
TCTGTGGACCGATCAGGGAAGCTCCTGATCGGTCTCTTAACTTGTAGTGTTGGTAGTGTTGCTGTAGCTATTAGCTTCTTAACTGGTACCACTTCTTCTGTAGCTATTAGCTTCTTAACTTGTACCACTTCTGCTTCAATTAAGACGGCCACCGTGTGGTTTCTCATTTCCTTTTCATCACTAGTAATTTCTTCATCTTGTCTATAACTAAAAGGCCTTGCATCTGAATAATTTTGGAAGTTTAGTGATATTCTTCTATCCAGTAGGTTGTGGCTATTTACCTTAGTAGGCCGCATGGGAATATTTGGGACGGGTCTAATAACCCAATACATTCCCTGAAGTTGTGCTGTTGAATATCTTCTTCCTGGAAGTGCAACAATTCCATGACTTGTTAGATAATCAACTACACTGTTTACCTCATAGGCAAATGCGATGTAGGGGTATTTGATAGCCTTCCAATAAGCCCCCTTGTTATTAATAAATTGGCTTCGCCATTACGGCATGTTTCATATCCTCTGGTGAGTATAGATAGTTGAATATTTCTAAAGAAGTCTCCAATAGTCATCATAATATCTGGGATCACATAGATCAGTTGGCTTCCCCGTGTTAGATCCACCTCCATGGTAGCAATTATGGATTTGTCATCTTGCCGTCTGTTATCCCTAAACAGTACAAGAGCCATCGTACCTTCCTCCTGACGATGTAAGATTTGTATGTGTACCTGTAGTACTACAAGATGGATGTACTGCATTCGACTTCTTTGTAATTGATTAAAACTTTCTTCTTGTATAAAGGATCAATCTATCTGATTGTTGTCGGTGCAAAGGATTGCTTCCTCCTAGCGATGTGTCTATACTCTGTGATGTGCATCATCACACCTTGAATGATATAGCACCTCAGCTAGTGCTATTACTGCCCTTTCTTGCATTGAGAGCCTCAGCTGTGCTTGGGGATCAATTTGTTGCGAAAGGGTGTGCTGCAGGATACTTCTTCCCATCAGCCTTCTTCCAAGTCTCCTTGCTGCTTGTTGTGCGTTAAAAAGTCTTCTTTGGTTGCGACGATATTCCCTTATTTGATCTTCTATTAAAGGATTTGAAATAATTTGCTCTTGTATTGTACCATTTAAAAGAGACAGTAAGCAATGGAAATATTCACTCTAATATCATACTATTAAAGAGAAATTCAGAAAAGAGAGGAGGAAAGTTCAATGCTGATACAATCTTAACCCTAAATCACCTTGTTTGAGACTAATATTTTAAAATTAATTAATAAATCTATCACAAACTTCATGAGTAACATCTGAAACTATTCAAATCCATCTTTCATATATATTCCATAACTCTGCTTGGAATTCCTTCCCTTTTACTGCACCATGTCTTTCACTTGCCAATTTAACTTCACCACGTCCACGTCCACGTCCACGTCATTTTTCAGAATTGTCATGAACATATCTCGGTAAAATTCAACTGTTTCAATCTTTTTTAAATTGCTTTGTTCCACTACAACATAGAAGCAAGCACCTCTTATACATATCAGGATGCATCATATATAATCTTATCGAAATTTGCATGGCTCTAATGATCATCTTGTCACTTCTGATAGTTCCCATATCCTTATTGTGCCATCGTCGCTAGCTGAAGCAAGAATCCTAGGTTCCTGCAAAATTTAACCGGATGACAGTGTCAATGGCTGGAGTCTTAGGGTAAACTGTAGATGCCTCTGAATATATTAGGGGTATACGAGTGTTAACCTTGGGATTCCATTGCACTGAGTTTATGTCCATCTCGTGTGCCTTTTCCTTCTTCAGCAGAATCTTGTAATTTGGTTTAGCGTCCTGAAACCAGATTTATACATAGATTTGGTTGCCTTGTAATAAATGATTGCTACATTAAGTGAATGCCGACAATTTCAGGAAAAGAAATATATCAATAGCATGAGCAAGCAGTGCGTCGATATACACACGTCAACATTTGAGATGAATTTCCAGATGAGGGTGATATAAAAAAACAAACACCTGCAGATTGTATAAGCTCACTTATAACTCGGATAAGTTTGGCAACAACTGGATATGATACTGGACATTGATAAAGCAAAAGCTTCGGAAACAACTGGAACCATGGCCTGTGATCCATTTTCATGCTGTACAGAGAGGTTGAGTTGTTTTTCAGCTTGTCTAATACTTTTTTCTTCAAAAAAAAAAGGAAAAAAAAAAGAGGTTTTAATTGATTATATGTATTTGAAGTCTGCTAATTTCCTATATGATAGTCAATTTGATATCTAGAAATGAGGAAAATAAAAAAGAGACAGCAAGCGAAAGAGAGGAATAGCTAAAAGAGAACCCAGGATGATGTTGGAACTTGGAACCAAGTACTCTGTGGACCAATGGAGGAGATTCCTTTCGGATTGCAAGGCTTTAGTCATGGAAAGTATTTGTAGGTGCAGAAAAACCAATACAGTATCTGCTTATTCACAGTACAAGGGTTTGATAAACTGAAACAACTTCAGGGCTGTTCTTGCATGTATTGTGGATTTTTCACCAAAAATGAAACTAGAGATTCAGAAACAATTCTTAATAGAAAAAACCCCTTTGGCATTAGAGATGGATTAGTGTAGGGAATAGGGAAGTGAATATAATCCATAGTAAATTGATAAAAATTGCACTGTGAGAAAGAGAGATTATTTAATTCAAGCAAGCACATGAATTAGACTCTGTTATTCTGAAGAAAAATTATCATACAGAAAAACAATGGAGGGGAATTAAAAGTACCGAAATCTCTTTGCTCTCATAAAAGAGACATATGGTGTCATCACCTGCTCCACTAGCAATCACATCCTCCCTGCATTTAGATACATACTCATCACGCACTGTGACATTTCTTCAGTGAAGGGATAAACTGCATGCTGTGTGATATATAACAGTTTACTTAAACAGCAAATCAGGACTTATAACTGGTAGTCTGATAAGAGCATAACATTGTCTCCAATCTTATTACACGGTACCTAGGAAATGGAGTGGGGCATGTTAGGAAGGGTTCCACACTGCAATGCTCCCTCACCTTAACTTCAAAATTCATGTCATCAGTGACCGAATGAGCATCAGAATGCCACCATCATTTAAGTAATGGAATTATAGGTAAAAGATATTACCCTATTGCTTTATGGAAACAAACAAGATTAATAACAAATGAAATTGTCCATGGGATAGTCTTATAAAATCAGAAAGAAAAAAAATTTTAGCACCACTGTATTGAATTTCAATCTCTAATATCAGTGATTTGTTGTTAGGTTGTGTTTGGTAAAGCAGTGAGGAAGCACTTTGGATGTAAAAGTTTTTTGCTTTGGATATTCTATAACAACCTTGAGAAAGTTCTTATGAAAACAACAGTCAGCTTTTGCTTCAAGAAAGTATCATATGCATGCTTAAGTATAGAAGGAACCATCACCCAACTATCTAGGCAGGTTGGATTGAGCTCTCCTTTGACATCATTGGAATTGAGAACATCACAGAATAATAAGTCACATCATCCCTTTAATTCCAGATGATCAAGTTAAATACTTTAAAACACGCTTAACTAAGGACCTTGCATCTAAATGTTTAGTGTTTTGAGTTGGATTTAGATTAATTAGGCTTCTCTCTGATGAGTTAGTCTCTCACCTCTAGGATATTGGGACAGAGGGGACAAAGATAAGAGTCACAGCACCTCCTTCCTACGAAGTTAAGTGAAACTCTGCTTAAATATTAAAAGGCTTTCACCTAAATACCTTTGGCATTCTGAGGGATCCTCTAGGGCTTCTACAATATCAAATATCCCAAAAATCTAACTAATATAAGCAATATTTTCTATCTCCTTTAATATCCATATTCTCTTCACCGCTACTACATTCTTGACATGACAATCATAACATCAATTCCTTCAGATTATTGAGTCGATTACCAAAGAAAGCATTGCATATAATTTGATTAGATAATAATAATTAAGTATTTCAAAAAAAAAGAATAATAATAGCAAGAGTCTAAGTATAAAATGTTAGTATTTAATTACAACTATAATTTATTTAAATATCATTTTTTATAATATACTAATCCTTTATTGTCAAAATTTTCAAATAAATACTATGAAATAAGAAACTAAAATATATTATTGCTGTATCAATTATGCACTTTTTGGTATTTCCAATGTTTAGCATTTATTATAGTTTCCTAGTCATCAAGCCTTTGTCTCAACTATTTGGGGTTAGCTATATGATCTTAGCCCTTCATTAATTATACCATCAGTAATATTAAAATTAATTAATTATTTTTATTACGTATGACTAATGCCACACTCTTTCTACTTCTTACTCCTAGTTTAATAGATTCAACTCTTCAACTTTAGAATCTATCAGTTGGACCTTAAACATGTTTATAATTTCATCATATTTTTCCCATTTCATTATCTATTGGAGAAACACCTAATTGCTTTTGACTATTTCTATATTTTATTTAGGTTTTTGTGAACTCGGCAAGTTCCTCTTTAATCCAATTCCGTTAACTTTTTGTATGTGTTGCTTCCTTACAGGTACCGTGGTTTGTACTAGTCTATAAAACTTTCCCTTTAGCCTAAGGAGAATATAATAACTACACATGACTTTAAAAAAACCTCTCTACATTGACTGCAATCTTACACTATAAAAAATCTTTTTCCTTTTATTAGGCTTACTTAAAGCCAACTTGAGGCAGGGTAGAAATTGCCACTAATAATCTTTGGGTGCTTCATAAGCCAATAAAAAAGTATTCTCAATGCATTTTTTTTTAAAAAAAAAACATATTAGTATGAAATATGTTTGCAGAAATTAAAATAAAAGTTCACTTTATAGTTGAGATTAGTTAATTATATAATGTGGCTGTAATATAATTAATAAGTTATGGGAACAATGAAACCTAGAAACAAACATAGATAGAGAGTAGGTTTAAGTGATAGACAATGCTGAGTTTTTAATTTCTATTAGATGGGACAACAATTCCTCCCTTCTTAGTTTTAACCATAGTGTTTAAATATTTTACCAATGCAATTTAAATTAGAAATTTGTGTTGGATCTCTTACTTGAGTGTGCAGGATTGATTCATGAGGATAGTTTGAGGTGGTCAAACTTAGATGATTGACTTTAGGGATTGAATGTAACCATAGGAGAACTTTGAACTCATGGATAATTATCAAGGTTGACACAAGCAAAGACCCTTGTGTTTGATTGTTATAATCTTGGGTTTACTTCATGTAGATTGATTGCATTAATAGGAATTAATTTCTAGGTAGACTTTGTTGTCTAAGGAGCTTCATCTTAAGCCTTAGAGGGTGTTCCTGAATTATGTTTCTGTCGACGGCTCATACCTTGGATCCTAGAGATGCTTATGACGCTCATAAATTGACTAAAAAGTGGTTGCCCAACATGCTCCAATGAACTAAAGCATTACCCCAATCAACTAGAGCATTACCTCAATCAACTAGGATTGAGTGAGTAATGAAATAACTAGAATTGCGTTGACACAACTTCCTCTCTAGAAAAATAGGCTGATTAAACTTCAATGTTAGTCGACCAACATTCTACAAGATTGAATGTTAAGTCTATAAAAAATGGGATAGGTTCGATCGATGGTCATTGGCCTCCTAAAAGGATTTACTTCCTCTTTGGAAAAATGTGCCAACCAAGATTCCGACTAATTGAACATTGAGTCTCCGACAATTATATTTTGATGTTGGTTGACTAAAGTTAGTTTTTTGGTCAACCAATGCGCCAATAAAAGACTATAAATAATAGTTTTTGGTGGAACTTTTGGCATAAAGGCTTATAAGAAAACATCTTTAATACTCCAGTGTCAAAAGGAAACTAAGAGGCTTTAGTAAGAAATGCAAGATTTTATCTTTGGAATTGAAGCTCTCTTAGGTAGCATTCTACTCACTTAGAGTTAAATTCTTATCTATAATTGAGGTTGAGTTTTATATTATATCATTCGCTAAAAGGTATCTATCAATCTATCAATGACCAGAGCTCGTCTAGGATAATCAAGGTAAGTTGTAGAGTGTGAGCAAGGCCTCAATGTTTTAGATAGAGGATATCTATCCTAAAGGTTTCTTAATGTCAGGAAAAGTCTAAATCAAGAGTTGACTAGACTATAGAGGAGTATAATCGAGGTTGTTTTCCCGAATACTTAGTATCCAGTAATTGTGAGGAGTTATAGAATCGTATCATAATTCTAGAGGCTTAGTCTACTGCCACATTTAAAGAAGTAAATTAATGGATTTAAGGGTGGCATACTGAAGTATCATAACTCATGGAGTATGAGTGGGGTCTCTGACCTACATTATATCACGTTGCTACCGTGTATTCCATTAGTTTTATTATTTGTGTCGCATATCATCATTTTGATATTATTCACACATGTTATTTAATCACTGTGTTTATGTTTGAGTTTTGTAATTTGTGACAATCAAAATAAACATGTGTCGTCTATTCACTTCACCCCTCTAGTCAAACTAGTAGCGTAGAGTGCTAACATTGTTGATTCCAATGAAAAGGAACCAAGGCAACAGATAGAGAGGAGGTTGGTTAAATGGATAACTTCTGCTATTCACTCGAATGTAACTGTTAAAGGAATCAGACAAAGAAAGAAAGAACTCTGAGGATACAATTTTACAGTGAGGGAAAAAAAGGTGTATGCAGAAGTTGATTATACTTCAATGTCTTTCTCCACATATGCATAGAACAGTTGCCTTCGTTTGTACCCACCACATGTGAGCGGCCCACATCTTTATCTCATTGACCTCTTTCACAATGAACCTCAACTAGAGTAGGTCCAACTACGTCTCCACACCCGTCAACCTCCTCAACGATTACCCTTCGCTGTAGTAGATCCAATTGCATCTCCTCCTTATCAACCTTCATCAATTCAAGCCTCCATCAGAGAAAATCCTATTGTGTCTTCTCCTTGTTGACCTCTTCCACTATGAACCTTCATAGAACTTCTCCCTCGACTTTGGTGTTGAACCACCAAGAAGAAGCATTAATATCAAAGTAGAAAGAAAAAGGGAGAACATTTGATTCTTCTATACATCAAAATGCAATGATATTTCTCTCTTCCCCTTCTCATTACCCAAGTAAACAATATTTATCCCTTCTCTCACCACCTCCTCTCTCTCCACCTTCCCTTCTCCCATTCTCCTCCTTGCACTCTAACTACCGTCCATGGGAGTAAAAGTCCCTCAGAGAATTAGTCTGTAACATTAGTCCCATAAGCAGTATTATTAAGGACTGTGAATGAGATTTGTAAGCTCATATCACTTAGATACAAGGGCTAATATTAACTTGGAACGATATTTGTAAGCTCGTATCACTTAGATATGAGGGCTAATATTAACTTAGTTTATGAATTTTGGATGAAAAATAGGGCCTAATATGGTTCTTTCACCTAACTAGGTTATCCGTACCAAAGCAAATATGATCCTAGACATCATAATATGTTTGGAAGACTTGCCCATATGATAGCTAAGCCTCATATGTTGTCAAATAGAGATGATTCAGGGCTATGAGTTAAAACTAACAATTTAATGCGATCAAACCTTCAGCGAGATTGTAATACTCTAGTTGCTTTATATGAAGAGTTATAGGTTAACGAAGTGATTTCTAAGCTTAGATGTAATGGACTAGTATTAAACTAGGCTTGAGCAATGGGTGGGCTTGGTTGGGCCTAATAAGTTAAATTGGTCAGTTATCTCATTTTCTCTCATTTGATTGTCATTACAATTCTTATCCTTCTAGCTTTTATGTTTGGAACCAATGAATTCAATGAAACAAAGGAGTAATAGATCAAATCTCGACCTATATCATAAATAACATTTGAAGACATTGGAGACACAGTTGTCTTGTCATGGTCTTTACTCAATTATTCCTGAACTTTCTAATTCAATAATAGACTAATCAATCAGTTGTGAGTATAATGGTAATCAACTTCAAAGGTGGAATTCCATAATCCCGCCATTTCTGATGGGATTATCAAATCCCAAATCTTTAGGTAGTTGGGAGTTCTTCCCAGTTTGTTGTATGGTGACAATATATCTACGTCAATAGCAGACTAATCAATCAGTTGTGAGTATAATAGTAATCTACTATCAAAAGTGGAATTCCATAATCCAACCATTTCTGAAGGAATCGTCAAATCCCAAATTTTTAGGTAGTTGGAGTTCTTCTCAGTTTGCTGTATTGCGACAAAGTATTTCACTGAAACTAATATTTCAATTCCAAAAGTAGACGAGAAACAAGTAAGAAATGAAGCAAAAAAGTAAGTCTTGGTTATACCTGTTAGAGAGTGTTATTGTTATCTAAAGCAAAAAAATAAATGCTGCAAACTTATAGGTTGTATTTTGCAATGTAACAATGAATGACCAAGACGATTTTGACAAAGGAGAAATTAAAAAGAAAAATAGGCATGTGGTTCGTCCAAGATATCTGCACTGGTATAGTAAATTTGATCCTCGCAAGAAAATCAAGTTGGTACCTTGACCAATGCACAGTAAATATTGTTCGATCATGGTAGCCAGGAAATGTACATAGGTGTTTCCTGAAGAAGAAAAAACTCATCAGCCAGAAAGGATACATAGGCATTTCCTGAACTAAAGACATTTGAAATTCAAATAATTGAAATATTTCGTGAAGTAATGCTCAGTCTAGACACCAAAATAAAACTTATGCAGTAGATTATAACAAAGAAAAATGATGGAGCCAATCTGCATACAACTATAAGCTGGAGAGATTTTGGTTTGAATAGATTACACAGAAAACAAAATTGTGTGTTCCAGTCCAAAACGAGATTTCCCTGATAGTGATAGGAAATTATAAACAACATATTGAATAAATACAACATTGAGCATTGATGTCTATCGCCTACTATATCATTATCTATAATTAAATAAATTTTATTCTAATTTATTATTGCTAACCAAGTCTTTTTTTTATCTACCTCTTCCTCGTTTGATGTGCATATTTATCATAATTTCACATCACCAAACTCAAGCATTTATTGGTCATCTAAGCACATCTCTGTAACATCTTAATGTATCTCTTGAAGTTTTCCCTCAATAGATGCAGTCCCAACTTTCTCTCATTTCTTATCTACCCATCCTCATATGTCCACACATCCGCCTTAACATCATCACTTCTGCAACTCTCATTTTCTACTCATGTGCTTTAGTTATAACCCAACAGTCAATTTCATATAACTTAGCAGGTCTAACCGTCATTTTATAGAACTTCCCTTTATATTTTAGGGGTACTTTACGATCACATAGAACACCTCTCTTTCATTTCAATCATCCTGTTTGTATTCTATGGAAGACATCTCTCTCAATTCCTTCATCCCATAGCTTAAAATCTTGAGTCGTATCAGAGTTTCGATCCATGACTGGAACAATACGATTTCGATACCGTATTGTGTCATGTCAATATGGTTTTGATATTTTTTAAAGATAAAATATTTAAAAATATTAAAAATAAATTTAAAAAGAAAAGAAAAAAATATAGAATCATAATTCTCTAATATGATAAGTAAATAAATAAAAAATTTATTATATATTTTTTAAAATTAAAATAAATAAAACATATAGTTAATGAGATAATTTTATTATGATTTAACTAAGCCTATTTAGATTATCCCTATCATAGCTATGAGTTGACTAAGTTTATTAACATAAGTTTTAATTAAAAAAAATCCAACCCCCGCAACACCCCTCCATCGTATCGATAAGGTCGCGCGACCCCTCCGTCATAGCCAACAATCACACGACCCCTCCACCACAGCTGACAAGTTCGCACGATCCCTCCACCGCTGCCAACGAGGTCGCGCGATCCCTCCGTCGTGGCTAACGGGGTCGCACAACCCCTCTGTGGTTCGCAGGCCTCATGCTGGGCGTGCCAATGCCGGTCTATGAGCGGAACAAAATGTTTTGCCCATTTTGTCCGATACGACACGAGATTTCAAACTATGCTCCATCCTTTTACAAAAATGAACTTAAATACTTAAAAGCTCTCAGTTCCACGCAACTCGTCATCTTCTATATTAACAATTATCTCATTACGTCTAATATTGCTAAACTTAAATTCCATGTATTCTGTCTTTATTCTACTAAACCTAAAACCTTTCACTTCCGGTGTTTCCCGCCAAAATTCGAATATAACATTTACTCCTTCACGTGTTTAATCTAACAAAATAATATCATCTACAATCAACATGCACCATGATACCGTGTCTTGGATGTGTCTAATGAGTTCATCCATAATTAGTGTAAAACAGATGGGAACTTAGAGCTGATTTTTGATGTAAATGTTTCGGTTAATATGCATGAAATATTCACTCTTGTCATTACATCCACGTACATATTTTTAATTAGTTCAATATAGGCTACACTAACACCTTTCTTTTATAGAATTCTCCATATAATTTCTCTTGAGACTCTATCATAAGATTTTTCTAACGAATATCATGAGTAGATCTTGTTTTTATTCTTGATATTTTTCAATTAATTGCCCGAGAAAATGTATAGCTTCTATTGTCGACCTTCCAGCATGAATCTAAAATTGATTTTCAATCACTATCGTCTCCTTAATTTTTTTCTATTATTCTTTTCCAAAGTTTCATATGATATAACTCATTAGTTTAATACCTATAATTTACACAATTTTGTGTGTCTCCTTTATTCTTATATAAAGAAACTAGAGTACTTACCCTCCATTGATCAGATATTTTTTTCGTTTTCAATATCAAGTTAAATAACTTTGTAAGTCAATACCTTATTTCTCTAGACACTTCCATACTTGTCCAACGACTTTTCCATTTTGCATTTTATTTAAAGCTAGTTCTACTTCTGAAGTTTAAATTCTATAATAAAAATTTAAATTTGTATACTCATTTGACCAACTTAAATTATCTAAATTAAGTTGGTCACCTAAACCTTCATTAATAAGTTAAAGAAAATACCTCTTCCACCGCTCTTTTATTTACTCATCATTTACTAGTGTCATATTACATTCACCTTTAATATATCTTATATGAATAAGATCTCTTGTCTTCCTCTCTCTGGCTTTAGTTATTTTGTAAATGTCTCTTTCCCCTTCTTTTGTATCAAATTTTCGATATAAGCATTCAAAAGTTCCATTCTTAACTCCATTCATTTCTTAGCCTCTTTCTCGGATATTGTATATTTTTTAAAGTTTTTCTCGTTCTTACAAGTATATAATACCTTATAGATTGTCCGTTTTTTCCTACATTTTCTCCTGTACTTTCTCATTCTACCACCAAAATTCTTTATTTGGTGGTGCACGTCCCTTTGACTCACCGAGTACACTCCTGGTTACTATTTTCAACTTTGCTACCATTTTATCGTATGTCATATTCGAGTCGCCGTAAATAATATGGTTTGCTTCCCACCCTTTAACTTTCTTAATTTATGAGTCGTGCATATTTTCCTTCTATTGATATTATATTTGAAACGTATATGTTTTCATAATACCTTATAGTTAAGTTTTCTCTAGAATACCTTGCAATCTTTACAAATATTTATATCCTTCTTCCTAATCATAAGAAAGTCAATTTGTGATTTATTATTCCCACTTTTGAATGCAACCAAGTGTTCTTCTCTTTTCTTAAAAAAACGTATTAGCTAGTATAAGGTCATATGTTATCGCAAAATCCAATATAGTTTTTCCTTTTTTATTTCTTGTTTCAAACCCATAACCCTCATACACCTTATCATATTCCTCATTTTTCACTCTTACATGCCCATTTAGATCTTCTTCTATTAAAATCATTTCATTTGGTGGAATATTTTGTAATACCTCATCTAGATCGTCCCAAAACCTAAATTTGGTTTTTCATCTAATTTTACTTAAGGTGTATATATATTAATTACGTTAATAGTTTTTTTCATCACTACTATCTTGAGAGCTATAATCCTATCCTCCTTTTTAACTACTCGTATAACTTCATCATTTAATGAACTATCTACAATAATACTTATTCCATTTCTTATTTTACTCATTCTACCATAACTTAAAACCCGAGTTCTCGATCATCTTTGTATTGTCTCCTACCAATTTTGTCTCTTGTATACACAAAATACTAATTCTCTTCTAATCATTGTATCTACTACCTTCATTGCTTTACTAGTGAACGTTCCTATGTTCCAATTCCAAATCTTAGACCATTAGTTTTTCTATTATATATGTTCTTATCCAACCTACGATGTGAGAACTCTTAACACTACATCCGAGTTCTCATGGAGATGTAGCAATCATCGCCAAGACGCCATAGTCGGACCCTGTAATGTGTTCCTTCCGAGAAACAACCTAACATTAATACAATAATTTGATGGATTCATTCATTAGCACAATAGTTTGTCAAATCACGATCCAGATCGTAGGATCCGAAAGCACTAAATTGATCCGGAATCAATTGTTATCGAGTTTTGTAGTAAAATCGAAATAGGATTGGTCGACCTTACGTTACAAACGATCCAGGTGCAGCACCAAAACCAAGCATCCTCATTGGCGTCTCGGTGCAACAGTGGATGGGACGTGCAAGCATGCACGAGGCAACACCGACGGCTTGCGGAGGGGAGGTATGAGGAGGCATCTCCGATGGTTGTTCTCCGACTACTCGCAATGGGGAAGAGGGGAGCAACGACGGTCAGCAGTGAGCAACTCGCATGGGTGAGGCGTGACGGGAGCAGTGGCAGCGAGCGCCTTGCACGGGTGAGGGGAGAGGAGAACAACGGCAAACGTCGAGTGAACTTTAGGTTTTTAATTGAAGCATTAGTTAATTAATTCAATCAAGTCCCAACTTAAATAAGATAGTTTAAATAGACTTTCTCAAATCCTAATCAAATTATTCTATTAAAATATATAATTAAATTTTAAAATAAATTTTATGTATTTATTATATATATTTTTGACCTATTATTGCAATAATATTATTAATATTAATTTGATTAAATTTATTTTAAAGGGAATTTTAATCAAATATCAAATTGATTTGGTTTTTATTGATCATCCTATCAAATACTAAATTAAATTTTATGAGTTTTTGCTAGAATCGTATGATTCTACTATTCGATCCTAACCAATCCGATTCTGAGCCAAATCAATTATGCATAGGATGCGATCCTACAAACTATGGATAGGACATACAACACCATTTGCTATAGTTGTACTATCATCCTCCAATTATATCACCTAATGTAGAATTGGAATGAAGGCGTGATACAAGAAGAAAAACAATTAAGCAAAAGAACAAGATCAGAAAATCAAAAGGTCAAGCATTTCTCACCATTGTCCAGCAAGTGATTTTGTTATGACCTGAAATTTATCTAAAGATTTATCATTAAATAGAAGTGTTAATTAATTTTTAGTGATTGGATTTGAGGTTACATTGAATTGTTGTGTTTAGGGCTGATTTTGATGAAACAAGGCTTGATTGGGGTTCAATTTGAGGCTTGTTTGGTACTCTAGGTTATGGTTAAGTAGGGATCGAGTTGGATTTTCTTTGGGCTCACACTGAATCCCAATTATATCCCATTTTCGTGTTTTATGACTGAACTACTGTTGGACTAAATTGACCCAGTCAGTTTGTGGCTTGAGTTTTTCTTTCCCTTTGTGTCATAGTCTCCCTAACTTCCTCATGTTCCCCTCCCACCCAGGATGAGCCCCATGTCACTACACCTTGCCAATAAGTATTGCTATATCCTTCCCCACATGATCTCTCTCTCTCTCTCTCTCTCTCTCTCTCTCTCTCTCATTATTTTCTTTCTCTCACGAGACCCAACATTTCTTACCTATCATTCAAGTGTGCTTGTCTTGCTCCCTAGAAGTATCCAACTATGACCCTCCCCAAGGAGCAAAGGAGATGGCATTCAATCTTTTCCCTTCATTATTAGGATTATCCTCATAAAAGATTGTGACATAACCAAACAAATAATAGGATTACTAACTTCAATATGGCTAAGAAGGGCAAATTAGGTTGACAAAAATGGAGCATGCCAATTAGAGCATAACTTGATTAAGACTTAGGCCGTGTTTCCTACAAAGGAAGGAAACTAGGGAAATAAAAGATAGAAAAATTTTAAAAAAAAAGAATTGTGAAATATTTTCCATCTATTTGTTTGCTTAGTGAGAAAGAAAGAAGGTGAAAACCAAAAACTTTATCTATTAGAAACATAAAAAAATAATAATGAAAAATAGATTTAAAAGGAAAACATTTTTGAATTTTCATAAGTTTGGATTTGAGCTTCATTGCATGTAAAAGTGACTTTTCCAATCAAATCAAATGCAACTAATATAGAGGAAAACTAAAGAAATATTTCTTTTCTTTTTCATATCTTCATTAGTCAGACAAAGGGAATGAACGAAAAATGTTGCTAGAAAAAACTTTTTGTCACTTTATTTCATTCTTGGTTTCCTTCTGTTGTAAAAAAAACACACCCTTGAAGTTGAATGCCCTTCAAGTTGAATGGTAAAAGTTTGTCTAATGATGAGGTATTTATAAGAGAACAAATACAAAAGAATTCAAAAAGTAAAAAAAAAAAAAAAACAAGCCATGTGATATAGAGCTCTAGCCCATTTGGGTAACGGTGGGGTGTTGGCCACGAGGCCCCAATGCACATTAGTTAGATGGCAACCCATGTATCAAACGATACACTTTTGCTAGTAAACTTGGCTTTTGTGTTTTACTATAATACAAAAGATATAATTGGTGATAACTTAAAGTTGTTAAATTTTTTTTTTAGTTGGCACCACACATCCAACTTACACCGACTAATCATACGAGACTGGCCCGACCACATGGAAGTTTTTCACCGGCCATCGGGTAAATCAGGAAGCACTAGCAAAGGCAAACCATCAACCCAGCATTCTTAGGTCAACTGCTCATTAAGGAAAATTTATCTGTTAATTCACCGAAACTGAGACTCAATTCTATACTTAGGAAACTGAGAAGGCACCTGCCACTACACCATTGCCCCGGGGCTTAAAGTTTTTAATTGATGTTACCAGAAAGTCGTTAAATGGTGTTACTTTAAGTAGATAATTAGTGTAGATTTAAAGCTTATTAATCTTAATCAATATTCTTATTGGAGAATGTTATCCATGCACATCTCATATTGACCTATTGCCATCTGTTCTAACTTCTATTGTTGTTTCCTTTGGCCTCCAATTATAGATTTATTGTCAAGTCAGTCTCACCTATCAATGTTCTTTCACATTTGCGCTTGAGAAATGAGTTAAGTTAGTTTACACGGATAGTTCTTTAGATCATGCATCAAATGGCGTCTATCAGTCAGTAGACCAAACTTGGATGGGGTGTGGTAGACTTTATGCCAATAAAGTTCCTTCAGTTAAGGATGAGTGACACATGGCGAGATTATAACCATGAAACAACAATAGATGTTCAACAAAAAAGTAATGACTACAGCCACAGGAAAATATATCTCACCAAAGTTTGCAGCTATCAGTATCCCCATTCATCCCCTGTAGGTTGCTTGAGGTATCCCATATCTTCAATGTAAGATCATCACTTCAAGACCAAAGTAAATTGATCTGTCAATAATTCCAAACAATATAACTAGGCAGGTTATTAGCTGCATACCTGCAAGTAACCATTCTATCCCCCGCTGAGTTGAAAGATAGTGCCCAGACCGTTGATGTATGACCACTGAGAAGCACCAAAATACAAGGAACAAAAAACTGTAAGCCCCTTTCACCATAATTTTCAAAAGTACTTGGAAGTCATAACCTGCAAGTACTTCTAAATATATATCTAGAGACAGTTCTGACTCTTGATAAAACTCAATTAAGGATTATGATTCATGTAGCTGATCCCAAATAGTTGGCACAATCCCACCTTAATGATGATGATGATGACGACGACGACATAGAAACAAAAGTTCTTCTGAAAAGCAACCATTTGCATTTCAAGTAATGAATTTAGTTAACAGACTCTTATATAGATCCCGTGTCCACTCTGGTTCAGTAATTAACTGTAGCAAACCTAAGTTTGCCATTGACAAGTTGTAATATATTATTATATGATGAAGTTGATGATCAGACTACAAGATAAACCTAGGTTTACCATGCACATGTCTCTCGTTTAGGTGTTTCAGGAATCTTGGCTACCAAATATCCATTTGCTTTGAATAAGAACTGCATTTTGAACATGACTTTAAATTAGACACTGGTAGTGCCAGTCACTTTATAATTTGATGCATCATGATGGCATGAAAAAATAAAAGGCATTCGACATTGACACTTTAAATATTAGCAATGTTACTATTAGCTAAATGCAAAATCTCAATAGATAGATGTGGAAGGATATGAAAATAGAAGTTGAATGGCCAAACAACCTTTTGGTTGTTTATTATCTCTACAAGACATTTGATCATCAAGTGACTCAATAGCAGGATGAAGAACACTTCACTGTTTTAAGAATTTTCTCTCAACTGATTATGAGAAAATCAAGTTGGCAATTGAGGAATTTACTTCGGCACTGTAAGAGAGCAATCTTTTAAGTGATTTGTCAAAGATCCAGCTGAAGATGAACTATTTTATTGTGCAAAATCTAGAGCAGCTAATAAAATAAAATTTGTTCTGAAAAGATCAAATTGGAAAGCAATGGACTGATTAAGGAATATGTTTCTTTAACCAGTTCTACATGAAATTTGAAGTTGATTCGCTGAGTATCATAGCTTAAGCTTTAATGATAAATGATAAAGTTCAGAAAAGATCAAATTGGAAAGCATTGGACTAATTATCAAGCTTTGAGTTCCACAGTTATAATTGACTTGTGTCTGTGACAGCAGCAAGAACAAATTGTTTGAGATAATCTAAAACAATCAGAACACTAGATAAGACTAACTACAGATTTCAGTACCTGCTAATTTCATCAATTGTTTGCACACAGTTCCAGTCATCACCACCACCATCCTCTGCCCAGACCTAACAACCACACCATGACTAAACTTTGGCCAATAAGTAATAATTGCCAGAAGTTGACTTGAGCTCATATTTACTAATAGAAGGAAATAACATCACTTGATTTGCAATTCTATACCTTGACGGAGTTATCATAGCTGACAGAAACTAAAATATCCAAAAACGGATGCCATTGAACCATCTTAACATCCTGTGTATGACCTTGTAATACTGAAACACACTCAAACTCAGAGCTGGGCAGCATTTCCCAGATCCAAACAGTTTTATCTCGACTACATGTAGCAAGCAACGATCCAGAGGCATTCCAAGAAACGCTCTTCACTTCATTTTCATGACCCTAAGAATGAAATAAAGAAATAAGCAAGATGTCGTGATTAATTTTTCAAAATGTGTAATTCTGAAGAAAAACTAGAGGTTGTAGCATAAGTGAAACTTTAGAATATCAAATGTGTGTTTAATTGGTCTTTACCTCTAACGTTGCAATGCATTCAAAGTCACCACTAATATGTCTCCATATGGCAGTTGTAGCATCAAAACTTGCAGTAGCTAATAACTTTCCACAAGGGGACCAGGCACAAGATCTAACTGTACGAGTATGGCTATCTTCAAGAACAGCCTATTATAATGAAAATAGGTTAATTAAGTGCAAGCAGAGAAGAGACGTTTCTTCAGTAGGTTACTCAAATACAATAATCAGCATGATAAAGCAGGGAAAAAAAACAGAATTTAAATGTATCCAAACAAGCATGATGCATGCCTCTATTTCAATGAAAACATGGAGTTCGAATTCAGTTTAGGATGGCAGAAAATAGATAATCAAAATGGGTTTCCTAATAATATATAATTTTATTTAAAGTGAGGATTTGGGAGACCAATGTTGACTAAAACAAAGGAATGAAAAATTTGATAAAAAAATAAAGGTTAGAAATCATAGACAAACAATTAAAGCACTGAGCGCTTAAATTTTAAATCAATTAGTATAATAGAAGTTGGATTTTCAGAGATTTGCGACAACTTCTTACCAAGAGGATGTGTAATATTAAAAGTTGAATGGAAGCTTAACGAAGCGTTTATTAGTTGAATCACATGAGGAGTGACATGCTATTGTACTGGTCTCCATCATTCGTTTTCCTTAAAACAAAGTAGAAGACACTATTGCCTCCCAAATCTGTATATCTAAGAGTGAGCATGTGCATGTGCTTGCGCATATTTGTATGCTGCAGAAATTTCTTATTAAATTTAAATACTGAGACCAATTTTACAAATGAATTTTAGCCAGTGTTCTTTCTTGTTGTGTTAGACAAATAAAAAACTTGGGTACATTTGGACTACAGTATTGCAACATGAAGAAATCTGAATTTCCAAAATAAGATTTTTTTTATTTTTGATTTAGATAGTCTACTAGAATGTACAGATTTAAAGTACAAGTTTATACTATCCAATGCAGTGCAGTGTGATTGTATCGCATTACATGAATACCTGAGTCCAAACCCCAGAAGAATTTAACACGAGTATCAACCTGGAAGATTTGTTTTTTTCCAATTTAGGTAAGAATAAAGATCAAATTTCTCATTTTAAGGGTGACATCCTTGCATATGCTAACTGCCTTTTTCAAGGGCATAACCAAGTCATAGATGTGTTATTTTAAATTTTAGTAATTTGTAGCTTGTTATTTATTGAATTGTATAACAAGTCTTGATTAAAGTTTGATTGGGCCAAGCTATAAGTTTCTCAAATTGAGTCAAAGACTGTCAAACCTTGTTATTTTTAATTATTTAGATATATATTTTATTTTATTTTATTTATTTCTATATGAGTTGATATAAATTGTCTTTGGTTTAAAGTTTCAAAATCTGCAATCCTACCCACCTAATTAAATTGTGTCCAACATTATTGCGCAAACCAATACTGCATGCTTGTACTAAAACTCAACTAAAATTTGAAGATTGAAACGGCATGTTTGAGTCATTTAACCAATCACAACAGATTGTATCCATAGCATAGAGAGAGATATAGGTTACACAGAGATACATCTAGAGAGAGTGTAGCGAAAAAGAATCAACGTAACTCGATGTCGATGAACAATTGCCTCCAAAATCCGATCACACAGGCCCATACCTAACGCTGCATCTTAAAGGCTAATAGAGCACAACTATCCCCAAATCAGTAAAAATTCGATTTTGACCTAATCAAAATTACCAAAATCTGTCCTTTGAGGAATCCAACTGCTGCGAAAAAAAGAAATCAAACCTTGCAAACCCAGGATCCAGAAGTCCCTTGCTGCCAGATCCTGACGGTCTTGTCGGCGCCGCAGGAGGCCAGCATGGGCGGGGCGGTGGAGTCCGGGTTCCACGCGAGGTTCCACACTCTGTCGGAGTGGCCTTCCAGCTTCTGGATCTCCCGCAGCTCCATCTGTCGGTCATCAGATAGCTCCATTGATACGATGATCCCCGCGAAAGTCGGAGAGAGATTGAGAAGGACACAGACGGCGCAATCGGACTCGAGGCTGGAGAGATAGGGGGGAGATACACTGTTCAAATTTAATTTTGCACCCCAAAAAATCTTTATTTGAAACAAAAAATACTTTTCGGATTTTCAAATATGTTGAAATTCCTCAAAAGTTTTTTAATTTTTATGGGTAAATATTTTTAAAAATTCAAAGAGCGACCTTAGTTTTTTAAAATTATCATATGTCCCAACCCATCAACCCTGTAAAATAACACAGCTGTCTTCTGACATTAATATCTCTGTCACACAGTTTAAATCCTAAATCGATCAAGTATATTGTAACCGCTACTATAATATAAATATTATTAAATAGAACAAGTAAGTCAAGTAGTAGTAGTTACAAAATGTGAATATTATATAAACAGGTTAAATAAATAAGTATTGTAATAGTTATATTTTATAGTTGCTAAAAATATCATAGCAATTAAGCAACCCAACATAAATGGTAGGTCAACATATTGAATCTCTATTTTAACAGTTACGAAATCATAACAGTTACAATATAAATATTTTAAACATGTTAAGTATGTATTGTAGTAATATCCAATTGATTCAAGATTTAATACGGATACTAAGAGATAATAACATTGAACAATATACTTAAGAACTGCTATGTCATTTTATAGGGATTGATGAAGTATGATGCGCATTTGATAAAAAAAATTAAACTCTTTTAATTATTGTCTTACCATCATTAAGTGAAATGAAATAGTTGTGAAAAAGGCAAGATATTTAGAGATGAAATGTAAAGATCCTAGAAATCTTTTTTTTCCAATTTTGTTTAAAGATTACAAATAAGAAAAAAATAATTTTTTCAAAAGTAGAGTATTTTTTATTATCAATCCTTTCTAATTATGAGATGTTATCTGGATGGATAGTTGGCTAGCGGATAATCATATTGCCACTATAAGATTTATAGTCAAATCCTGATTAGTAATCAGGTGTCTATTCTCCTTCATAGTTATTCAACTGTGTTCCTGTCTGGAAGCTGAGAAAACGAACCTGCCGGGGGGTGACGTGTCTGGAAGGTTGACCGCCTCCTCTTGACC
>JBBMJZ010413103.1:10151945-10182234 GCA_037833815.1 Zingiber zerumbet | reverse complement strand
AAAAGGATTTAATTTCTCTCCGTTTCTCTTTCGTCAACTTCGTCTTCCACCGGAAGAGATTGGTAGTGCTTTCAAGATACTTTGTCGATCCAAGTGGTTAGCACCTAACGGGTCGTATCAAGTTCGTGATCTAGTGCGCGTGGATACCGCTAGAGGAGTCACACGTGAGACTCTTATATATTTATCTATCTGTGATATCATTCACACCTATTGAGGACTCGAGATATGTTTTATATTATTTTGTGTAAAGCTATATGTACCACGAAAAATCCATGTTTATATATACATCTTCCGCTGCGCTCCGAACCCAACACAATTGACCACGAGGAATCATCTCAACCTAATGTGGAGACTGAAGGTGCACCATCAATTGTTGCAGCAAACTTACTATCCATGATCGATAAACCAAATTCGATTAATCCGATTGAAAATCAAGAAGCTAGAAGCACTGGCGACCCATGGCAAGCTTCAGCAGTTTCTTGACACTAGTCCAAGAACAGACGCGGCTGAAACTGTATTGAGCATGAATCCGGTGACTATGATCGATAAGGGATTATAGTGATCCTGTACAATCTTCTTTCTTCTCTTGTTTTGTTTTTTCCGGCTTGTGAGAGAATCCATGTAACTACCAATGTTGGAAACTTTTCGAAATCCCAACTGCTATGGATGATAAGAACTGCTGTAAGATTTATCTCAAAGTTGTTACCCTAACCATGAGCTCCTTTTTAAGCTTTATGGCATCATTCTGCAACTGTGGCTGTGATTTGGTTTGGGGTTTAGGTTTGAGCTTCTCATGGTCTGGTGTACTATGTCCGTATCCGCAGTGGTGGATCTAGAAATTCAAGCATGGAGAGGTAATTTTTACGTAGAACAAGAGGTGGTATTCTCTATCTCCACCGGTGGAATCCTATAACACTAGGGGTTCCACTGCCAGTAGAGGGGGCGACCGTCGATGCCGCCCCCCCCCCTCTGAATCCGCCCCTGCGTATCCAGCATGCCCCAAATGGGTTCAAGTTGGGTGTGCTACCTTCGTAAACTCGCAAATCAGGTCAGAGTCCATGTCGAGCAAACCTTAAATGTGCTCGAATTGAGAACTACCTTTTCCCAAACCGAGCCAAGCACTATTTGAAGCTTCTATTAGTTTGGCGTCCTGGGGTAGAGTCAGATCATTGAATCTATTATCATTTTAAGTCTACTAAGTTTAATTTTTAAAAAATTAATATTAATTAAATTAGTATTTATTATCATAAATCAACTTAAGGGGAAGTTTATTATAACAATAAAATATTTGTATATTTTCGTTTTATAATTATTTTAAATTTAATGCAAAGGAAAGATTTAATGTGGTCTCATCCTTCTCTAAAATATCATATTTAACGTTCACCGAGTTATCCTTTATCATAAATTAACTAATTCTTAAATTTTATGCAAATGGTAAGTAGATTACTGTCTAATAATGGAAATATGAGAAAAAAAAATAGTGTTTGGAAAGAATGTTTCACTTTGAAAATTAATAGATTAGAGATTTGTATGTTTTTATTTTATGATTATTCCAAATTTAATGTGCTACAATAGATTTTGGCCCTTCCCCAAACTACCATATTCAACATGAGCTTATGTATCGAATTATCTTTTATTATAAATTAAATAATTCTTAAATTTCTATGGACAGAATCCTCTGGATATATAACTTTACTAAATGAAAATATGAAATGATCCATTCTCTAGACTGTAAGTAAATTACAAAAAAATTGCAGTGTTTGGAAAGAAGTTTCACTTTGGAAATTAATAAATTATAGATTTGAATATTTTCATTTATGATTATTTCAAATTTATTGTCCCTAAAATATCATATTAACGGAAGTTCGAATTATCTTTTATCATAAATGAATTGATTCTTAAATTAAATAATTCTTAAATTTCTATGCAAATGGTAAGTAGATTACTGGCTAATAATAGAAAAAATGGAAAAACAATGAAGTTTGGAAATAAGGTTTCACTTTGGAAATTAATAAATATTTCGTTTATGATAATTCCAAATTTAATGTGCCAAAAATATTTAAAAAATTTAAAATTATGAAAAAAAACATTATTAGGTAGGTTGAGGATCTTACTATAAGTTCGAAATAAACGAATTGGCCCACCTGAAAACTGATTCTTGACTGGTGTGCAAAGCTGGGGCCCATTTTAGGAAATTAATCTCACGTGGCGTGATCTCCGCCTTCATTTTAGTGCGCTCCCTCTCTCGCCCCCTCTCCAAGAAAGTTAAAATTTCATTGCACCCCTCAAAATTTATTATATTATTTTGAAGCACCTTTTCAGAGTCACAATGTCCGTGAGTAAATTTAATATTTAGCTTTATAGGAATTTATTTAAATCGGTTTATTATATAAAAGGTTAATTAAAATAAATAAATTTGAATAATTTATTAAATTAAATGAATAAATTTAAATCTATTTATATTAATCGTTAAATATTAATAAATATTTACTACAAAAGTTAATATTCATAAATAAAATTTATGATTCGATTAATAAAATTCTTATAAAATTTATAAATAAATAAATTCTCACAATATTAAAATTTCAAACTTATAAAAAATAAATTCAATCTCAAATTTAAACCACTATTAATAAATTAGTTTATTTTAGATTCTACTTCGATTAGTTTATCGAATAAAATTGAATAATATAAACTGCTTAATTTATTCATTCATTGTTAGTTGGTATATTCTGCTTTTCGAATGAATTAATTTTAAGAACATACAAATTTCCTATAAATGGGAAAGACGATTAGCGTTGGCTTATTATTTTAAATACTTACATAGAAGAGAATTGCTATGTTAATTCCTTAATTAAATAGTTTGAAGCCCTAGTTTCAGAAATGAACTAAATTATGGGGCCAATTGTAATTTTTCTCATTAAAATCCCGGTCATTATTTTCTTCCTAAGTTTTTCTTTTGTTCTCTTTTTTTTTAGAGAGAGAGAGAGAGAGAGAGAGCTTGGAAAATGGTATGCTGTTCGAGAAGCGGGTTGCCCAAGTGGATGCCCGCCGCCACCAGGGTAGAGCTCGACGGCGGCTCGTCTGGAAATGTACCGAAGTCGGACTCCCACTCCACCTCGTCCCCGCAGCCGCCCTCCGCTTCTCGTCTAGGCTCAGCTTCGTCGGACTCCCAGACGGGGTTCGGGGAGAGGTCGCTCTCCGCCGCGGGCGCCGCCGTGATTTCCGCCGTCCTTGTAAATCCGCTCGACGTCGCAAAGGTGAGATTTTGACTTCGTTCTTTTTTTTTTTTAAATCATATGGCGTTTTCCGTTTCTTCGTTTTTGCTCGCTCCTTGGCGTTGTCGTCTGTGCCATGTTTTTTTTCCAATGCTTTTGGTTCTGCGCATCGATTCTTGATTCTTCATTTTGTGCGTCTTATTTTCCCGTCGTTTCCAATTGAGTTTCTGGCGGAATCAAGATTGGTTCTTTCCTTCCGATTTTTTTGGAATCATTAAAATAAAAGCTTCCTGTTTTGTAAACGCAGACGAGGTTGCAGGCGCAGGCAGCTGGAGTCTCATATTACCCTATGCAGCATCAGTATGAAAGGCGCTTTGCGTCTCTTGGTCCAAGCACGGTATGGTGTTGCCTGTTTTACTATGCCACTATCTGAGTCTTCATTGTCTAAATTTCGATTTATCATTCAACTCATGATGCTAATACTTACATCTGTTCTTTTCCATTAATAGGCCCATACTTACTAATATGTGCTAACTCTGTTCTAGTTGATACCTCAAACCTTAATTGGTTGCAAGGATCATTTGATAATTGGTTGGATTGAGCATTTCTATTTTTTGCATTCATCTATATGGTCAATGACTGTAGCTCCAAGAGATGCCTGAGCTTACGATATCGGCTGATGTAATCTGGTTACCAAATTTTCTACTATTGAGAACTCCATTATAATGCATTGAGCATTTCCTGGTTTAATATCATTTTGGAACGATACCGGCCTTTATGCTAAACATTGACATTTTCACAAGAGAAAATTCTTACAGATTTGCTTTTCAGGATAGAATTGCTAAAGGGCATTTTCTGTTTTGTTTTTGATTTTCTTGAATGCATTTCTCTGCTGACTATTAACATCCTTTACAGTACTGTGTTTGTCTTAATCATCTGATGTCTCATGGCTGACATAAATTTGATAATGTACTCAGATGTTTTCAGATTTAAGATGCTCCCCATCCTGCACCCGAGCTGTTATATTTGGCACTGAATCAGTTTGCCCTCCTGATTGCTTCCAGTACAAGGGAACAATGGATGTCATCAATAAAGTTGTTAGGCAGGTAAGTACACTTAATTAACACAAATATAATCATTTATTTGCAAATCTTCCCCATTATGCCATTCTATCTACTTTTAAAACAACAGGAAGGCTTTGCTAGATTGTGGAGGGGTACAAATGCAAGTTTAGCATTGGCTGTACCAACTGTGAGTTTCCAATCTCATTGCCAAAACAGCAGCATAAAAGTCCATGATTATATTGTGTTACTCTTTTTAACTTATATTTTTATATTATATCAGAATTACCCTCTAAATAAATGATCTACTTTTATTTTTTTGTACTTACCTTCATACTATACCTTCCACTTAATTGTCTCCGATCTTCTGGGCATCCAACAAAGATGTTTAAAATTTAAATTGATTTTAGCTCACACAACTTAACTATTAGTTTATTTATTTATTTATTTTTTGCTTGAATTTTGTCAAATAAATATTCAGTTTTGAACTATATTTGCAATTAACCAATTATGCATTGTGCAATAAGTTTCTATGTTGCTGCTCTTGGATAATTTCTCAAGCATAAATTTTAGATATGGCATGTACTTTAGACGGTTTTGGCAAATCTAGCTTAAATTTTGATTTGTAACAAGTTTATTATATGAGCATCCACCTTTATAACCAGCATATATCATTGTCAATTTACAATTATCAGCTAGTAGCGTGACAGTTTTGGGTATATCAACATGATTTTTTGATTTGTAACAAACTTAGCTCAAATTGATTTCTAAAATATCTAATCATGTACTTCCAACTATTTCATTTGTGCTGCCAAGTGCCATTTTACACTGCACTCTTAGCAATGCCAGCTGATAAATCATTCTGTGTTAGCTCAATGAGGACGTGCCATGTGGTGCCTACATGATTCCATGATGTCGGGCATCTTTTGAATATTCTGACTAAATGTTAGTCTCTTATAAAGTTGACGGCGAGTCAAATTTATTAAAAGTGAAAGTTCAGGCTAGATAGAATGACATTTGCAAGTTTTAATACAGACCATTTTGTGATGGAGTACGAGCTCAATCCTTAGAGAATTAAAGAAACAAAGCTCTCAAATTCAGCAAAGATAGTATACTACTTTATTGTGCATGCTAGAAAGAGAAAAGAAACAGATCATCCTATGTATAATTGGATTTTTATTTAATGAAATATTGAAATCTGAAGTTTATGCACCATGAAATTTGTTGAGACGTTACTTTTTTGCTGACTAAATTAATCATAAATTATTATTATTTCCTCCATGGATCAGATAATTTTCTACTTGGATTTATGTGCAATACTTTCCTGATTGGACTTTACTTGTAGGTAGGAATATACTTACCATGCTACGACATATTCCGCAATTGGATTGAGGAGTTCACTGTCTGCAATGCTCCAATTTTAACACCTTGTGTCCCTTTATTTGCCGGCACGCTTGCACGCTCATTAGCATGCATTTCTTGTTCACCAATTGAGCTCGCAAGAACACGCATGCAGGTAAATCATATACTTTAGTTGGTCGATTCACTATATTAAATCTAATGCTTTATAAAAAATAAGAAAAATATCATATCATCCCAACTATTTCGTGCATGTCCACATGCATGTTACTCTCAGATTTATGCTAGGCTATATCAATACTAATATTCTAATCGAGCGTTTTTGTTTTATATTTAACATTCTTTCCATCTCCGTTGACTGTTATACTTGTCGCTATAATTAGTCCAACTCTCAACTTTAAAATTTGTCGGTTGTCTTTGAATGTTCAACCTATCAAACTCTCTTAATTATACTTATTATTCTTATTCTTCTTATTATTGTTACATATTGATGTTTGATTACCATAGTTGTATAGCTTAGCCGGTCTCTATGCATTCGTCATAATTAGAATTAACCTTGTCATTGAATGGTTAACATTCGTGCTTATTGATCAGCATAATTTATTACATATGTATTTATTGCTAGGAAGAAGTCTTCTGATGGGGCTTTGTAACATTTTACTAAAGACAAACTGTTGAATATCAATGTGCAAGTTATGTATAAATGCAGCCATTTATCCATGTGCTGCTTGTTTTTAGCTTGAATTAGAGTGTTTTCATTGAATTTATTTACCAATGAGCTATGAATCAACTAAGACCAAGTCTCCACTGGTTGATCGTTCCTCTACTTGCTTTCTATACCGCAAAGTTAAGCCATAGATATGAAAATTAAAAGTCAATTGTTGTAACATCAGGCATATAAAGAATTGAGACCTGGAGTGAAACCCCCTGGAATTTGGAAAACACTAGTTGGAGTTCTATCTTCTGTTCGTACAAATGACAACCATAACTGTAAGTTGATAGATTCTTGTTTTCAATTATTGTTTAACTCTCATCAGGAAGCCATGTGTGAGTTGTAAAATACATGTAATTCCCTATTTTTGTCAAAGATCATAAACTGTTTTCTGAATTACCTGTTGAATTGGAATTGAATTGAATATTGTAGCAGGATGCATCTCAAGATATTTGATATTGATTCTTTTTAAATTGGTCTCTCAGATAGATACGTGTTATAATTGTCAAAATGTGTTGAGGGAATGTTCTTTTATCGATACAGTTGTGCTGATTGAAGATTGGATTCTTGTCTTGGAAAGTTGTGTTAGTCTATGTTATTAAAAGTTAGTTATAGCTTTAGTGATAAATAAACATTTTTAGTGCCTTATTGTTGCAATGCATTTGTACTTATGATAATGGCTTATTGGATATTTCTGTTGTCTTTTTTTCTCGATAAATCTTAATTATGAAACTGCAAGATGACTGATGAGACTTTTATACTTCTGAAAACAGTTCGAGGCTATCGCGTCCTGTGGACAGGTATGGGAGCACAACTAGCCCGTGACGTTCCCTTTTCCGCCATATGCTGGCCAACTCTTGAGCCGGTATGTTCTATCAGAAGTAATCGTGCACTTTGTACTGGGTCTATGAGTTTGCAGGTTGTTTAGAAATGCTTATGTTGTTTTATGCTTTGCACTTGTTTCATGATATAGATTCGTCGAAGATTACTTTCTGTAGTCGGTGATGAAGGTAATGCCGCTAGTGTTTTAGGGGCAAACTTCTCAGCTGGTTTTGTGGCTGGGAGTATTGCTGCTTTCGCCACATGCCCTCTCGATGTCGCGAAAACACGGAGGCAAATCGAGGTTTGGTCTCAGAATCCCTATCGATCTTTATAAATCATGGCGATTTTTTTACTGGAGTTGCACAAAATACCTCTCGATCGGTATTCATGCTAATTCACTTTTATCCTGATTCGCATTCCAGCAGGATCCATCAAGGGTTCTAAATATGACGACGAGACAGACATTGGCAGAGGTTTGGAGGTACGTCTCTTATTAACATTGTTCCTTGAGAAATGTTTGCATATCGAAATAACTACTCGTATCCAAATAATCATCACTTGACCTCATCACTTCATCGATGCTTGAATAAGAAACCGTCAAATTGAATGTCCACCTTCAATGTATGCAGGACTGGAGGCTTGAAAGGTCTCTTTACCGGTGTAGGCCCTCGCGTCGGTCGAGCGGGTCCTTCTGTCGGCATCGTAGTCTCCTTCTACGAAGTTGTCAAATACATTTTACATCAAAGGAATGCAGACTCGTGAAAAAAGATAGATTGCCTGATATGCAAGTCCGATGCTCATGGATCTTCGAAGTTTGCTGCACAAAGAATTGCTTCCCTCAAACTCGCTAACCTGGCCATCAATGGTTGTCTTCTAACCATACCACAAAATAGAATAAGATGTCCCAGTTTTGTCGGAAAATATATTCTATGACATAAATTTTGCGCATCTGTTTATGTTCTTGCGCCGAAGGATGCTTTGCCTTGTTGTCCCATTATAGCTCAATTCGATCGTGTAACAGATGGCGATGAGCTGATTTTGTTGATGAAAACATTGTTGTCGTTCATAATCATGCTACTGCTTCTGTGCACTGTGAAGGCTTAATTTATGTCCATGTCGATACAGAGAAAAAGACCTCGATACTTTGTCCATGTCGCCTTTTACATCAATGAGCTATAAAAGGTTCCTTCCTTTTCGAGATCGATCAACGAGCTACAACGAGAGTCGAAAAGAGGAAGATGGCACAATCTTAATAGTTGAAATGGTCTATTCAACTCTTAAAGATCTTATTCGAATAATAACATCAAACAATTGTCTCACTCGATCTGAATTCGACCACGAACACACGAGATCATGAACAAAGTCATTCGCCAATAATCTCACCAAAGCCCACATCAATCAAACTCGTATACATCTTCTCATATCACATACATAATATTTATATACACATACATACAATTCAGTTCAATGCATCATTGGCTCCGGCGTTGTTGGAGGGAGGCCAGACGAAGGCTCCGATTGCGAAGCCCCTCTTGTCAGCAAGGTCTCCGGCGACCGGAAGTCCATACTGCACCAGCAAGCGGTCCAGCTCCCACTCCGGCATTGTCTCGTAGTCATCCTTGTTGTAGCGCGGGTAGTGCACAGGCAAGTGGAAGCCGCCGCTGCTGCTGGTGAAGAAGTTGGCTGCGTTGTGATCTGGCTTTGCTGCCATGGTCTCCATTGCCGTCTCACTAAGGAAAATCGTAATTCATGGCAAGTGTATATACATTGACTATCTTGGTGACCCGTCCGGTTCCACGGAAGTTTTCTACCCGCCATCAGGATAAATCGGGAAGCGCACGCTGAGTCCAGCCTAGAAACCCAGCATTTTTTAATTTCACCCCCCCATTTGGAAGAAAAATTCATACAAATACATGGTTCAAACCTTAGGTAAGTGACAACTTGAATGCCTTACTATGATATCATAGCCTCGGGGACGATTGGCTATAATCGAATACGTCATAGTTAGGGTTCAAACCTTAGGTAAGTGACAACTTGAATGCTTTACTATGATATCATAGCCTCGGGGACGATTGGCTATAATCGAGACAACCAGGCTTGATCTTAATTATTATTTTCCTTGTCGAGCCAGTGAGTTCTTGCTTTTCTTGTTAGGCAAGGATTTTGTGTCAAATTTCTTAGTAAATAAAGATGGTTGAATAATTGATATTTCTAAATTTCTTATTCTATTTCTTTTTTAAAGAAATAAAGATGGTTGAATGATGAAAAAATAAACAAATAAAGCAAAATAGTTGGAGCAAGATACGATTTATTTTAAAATATTCAAAGTCAGATTAATATATATAAGAAAGGATAAGATTTGATTCAATATTTTTATGTATTCAAATTAACTAAAATTTACCTTGTCAACTAGATTTTATGTATTTAAATTTGAATATTTGACATAAAAAAAAATGCAAGTTGTGGCCTAAATCCTGAGACCAGATCTAGATGAACCATATAGAATTATAGTTGAATCGTGGTTGTGATTTAATTGTAATTGATTGTGATTTCTCTTTAAGTTTACAGTCCTCTCAGGTTAGGTCAGGTCGGGTGGCTAAAGGCCGCTTGAAAGTCGTCCCCTGCTCGGGGCCCAGCAACCTGGCTACTTGTCCACCACCGCGGCATCCAGGCAGCCTCTGACCACCTAATCCGACCCAAACTATAACTTGGGGAACGGTGAACCCAAAAAAAGATCATAATCCATTACGATCAGATCACGATCATGATCCAATCGTAATTTCATATGATCTATTCCCTATCTATAAAAATATAGATCAAGCGATTTAATCCCCTGAAACTTAACTATTTTTGTCATCGTTGAAAAGGCGTTTTATATTTGAATATTTAACCAAGAAGAGTTTAATGGACTGTTAAAATAAATTTAAATTAGGGTAAAAATAAAAAAATACCTGTATTTTTGTCATCATTAAAAGGCGTTTTATATTTTAAAAAATATATAAAAAGTATTTCATCTTTTTTTATGTTCTTAAATATCCTTGGTATAATATTATTATAACACTTTTGTTCAAAGTTAGTACCATATAAAATAGTTTTAACTAAAATTGTTATAAATAAATTTGATTAAAACGGTTTAATATTATACTAATTTTGATCAAAATTGGTACAATAATGTGATTTATTTAAGTTTAGATAGTTTTAATCAAATAAAATTCTTGGTTTACTTCTAGATGTATCATGTCAGTAAATTCTATAGTAATCAACACATCCAAAAGCCAAGAGATACTAGTGTGAAAATTGGTCTCTCTCTGTATATGTGGTGTCCGACTTCCGTTCGTGACTGAGTATATGGGGCAGGCAGAAGTGATCCAGACGTCTGTGAGAGTCGTAGACAGGAGTCCACTAAAAAAAACATATATAGTTTTTAGCGACAAAAATATCCATCATTAATTGAACAATATAACACATTTTCAATTCGACGAAAATAGTATATATATATATATATATATATATATCCTGTAGGTCCGTACAGTACGTGACTGTGTACGCACAGGATATCACTCCTTTTATTTTTTTAAAAAAATTTTGAATTAAAAAAAATAATTAAAATATTTTTTAAAAAATTTATTTCTAGGGTTAAGACTTTGAGTTATAGTATCGAAGTCATTTTTTTTTAGATTTTACCTCTAGGGTTTAGATTTTGGGTTATAGTATCAATGCTATTTTTTTTTTAAATTTTGTCTCTAGGGTTCAAGCTTTGGGTTATAGTATTAAAACTATTTTTTTTAGATTTTACCTCCAGGGTTCAGACTTTGAGTTATAGTATCAAAACTATTTTTTTTAGATTTTATCTCTAGGGTTCAGGCTTTAGGTTATAGTATCAAAGTTATTTTTTTTTAGATTTTACCTCTAGGGTTTAGACTTCCCAATTAGGTTATAGTGTTTGGTTTAAAAAGTAAAATAAAATAAAATTAATTTAAGTATTTATTGAGTATTGTAATATGTTAAGGGGATATATTAACGTATTAGAAATTTATATAAGGAAATGTTAAATTAAAATTTTTTTTTTAATTTAAAATATTAAAAAAATCAAAAAAAAAAGGCCGATTGATATGCTGCGCGTACAGTCACGTACTGTGCAGGCGCACAGCATATCAATTCCCTATATATATATATATATATATCAAAAGAACCCCCTAATTCCTTATATGGATCAAAAATAACAATGCTATCAATTTTAAAAATGCATAACACCCGATGATTACAATCTAAGTGTGAATTTTAACTATAAATTATAAAAAATTTAAATATATTATCTATTAAAGAAATTCATGTTAAAAAAAACTAAATTCTCTCTTTTGTTTTTTTTTGAGACTTGTTAAAGGAGATTAGACCTGATATCTCCGCATATCATACCCAACGAAAAGAAAAATAGAAAACTTTACCAATAACGAATTTTAATTGAACCAAACAAAAACTTGATGCTAATTGAAATTGAAATTATCTTAAAATCAATAGTCGATGGTTTTTCTGCTTCACCATAACATAATTGTTTGAGAAATCAAATACTAGGCCAGACACTAGCTGTTTGCATATAAAAGAGTTGCCATGGCAACCATAGCTTCATAGAGAAATCAATCCTCCAAGACCTCTTCAATAATCATTCTGTCCTGCAGATCCGCCGCCGAAACTGCCGCCGCCACCATAGCCGCCGCCGCCATAGCCACCGCCGCCACCGCCACCGCCACCACCATAACCGCCTCCTCCAAAACCACTCCGTGGTGGTCTTTCATTAGCTAAGCTAACACGAATGCTTCGGCCTTGCAATTCCTGATCATTTCACAGGAATGTCAAAACATGTCAATATCAAACAACAATGATCTTTGTTCAGAATGAGGGCCAGAAGAAAAGTATCAGACCTGCCCATCCATGCCAGCCAAAGCATCGTTTGCTGATTTATCATTATCAAAGTTGACAAACCCAAACCCTCTAGACCTTCCTGTGTCTCTATCAGTGACGACTCTTGCTGCATAAGTTATAAAGTCACTTCCCAGACAAGATCTATTTCTTTAAGCAATCACATTCATTGCATTACTAAAGAAGTTGGATGATTTATAAGAGAGATACTAGTGCCTACCTTCGATCACATTCCCAAAACTGTCAAATGCTTCCTTAAGTGTGTTGTCATCAGTACCCCAAGAGAGACCTGATATAGCAAACAGAGTTAAGCATCGTTTAGATTCAAGTAAATCATAATGGAGTTAGAAAAGGAAGAAATTATACCTCCAACAAAAAGTTTTGTAGACATATAGCGAACTGAGTTAAGCATTTGGAAAGATTCATTTGATCCACCTATTATGCTATTTTTAAGAATTCCTTGCCCAACTAAGCCACTAAGTTTCCGACAAAATGCCATCTTCCTCCTCTATTCCTCTCTGTTGAAGGTGGATAATTAAAATTTTGAAGTCAATCAATAATGAGACAGTCATAGAACTAAATATAGCAACGCAATTGCAATCACAGGACCATGATCATCTAAAAGATCCAGCTGAAGAGTAGAAAACAGTGCTTATTTAACAAGACAAATCAATCAAAGTTATCTTCGATCAGGATCGGGAAACTCTAGTGACGGATTATTTGTTTTCCTTCACACTTGTTTCTGTTATCAATTTAGGTTGATTTGGGCATTGCCAATCCTAAGGTTCTCTTACTGCAAACTTTAGAGAAACTGTTGCAGAATTAGCCTTAACGGGCACATTTAAAAAACTTCCAAACTTGCAAACAATAAAGAAGTCAACCTAAACTAGTCCTAGACATTGAAAAGCATCCCCAAATCACATACAAGCATACACCATAGGTTAGGAAATTATTTCTACAATTAATAACCAGTCACACTTTTCAATAATCAACAAAATAATCAACAACTGCTTAATTTGTTAGAATCAAATCCGCATACAAAGCATAGACAATTTTTTTTAAAAAAAGAAAATGAATCTCAGATACAAGAAAAAATGACAAATCACTAAAATAGTTCTTACAGAAAATTATTGAAAAAATCCTATCATGACATGCTGTAATGGCTTATCTTGCGACTGTAATTTCTATAAATAATAATAGCACAAGAACAAGATACAAAGAAGTTCACATATTTCTTCAAGATGCTGGCATGAAATGCTTCAAGCAGATCTCATTAGGTACAAATGAAGGGTAAAATTATGAAAAAGTCACAATTCATGTGAGGAAACTTAAACAATCAATCTGTAACACTAGAAACAATCGATTAAGAACAAAACTAACCATTACAATCAGAGATATCTTAACCAGTATTTGACATGGTTAAGACAACCTTTACTACTAAAACCCCATAACAACAATATATGTAATCAACTATTTCAAATATAATAAAGTAAAATAGTAGGAAACATTTATTTTCTACTTAGACAGTAAAGACATTTCATTCAATTGTTGAATCTACTATATAATTAACTATAGAAGGCGTATTATATGATAAATCAATGCAATCGGAGACTTAGATTATTGACTTAAGCCATAAACAATAAATCATGCAGCGCATCATCTCAAGGCAAACATACATGCTCTCAATGTAAAAAACAGAACAAAATAGTTTTCATAGGCAACTAAAAGAGCAAAATAAGAGCGTCTACATCGTGTTTTAGCAAAAGTTCCAGCGCAAAGACAAAACTTTACTGAAGCGAAGAACAGGAACACCAGCATCAAAAAGAAAAACACAGAATAAGGTCCAATCGATACGGCATAGGAGAAACGCCGAACGGAAACACAGCCAGAAGAACCAGAAACCCAATGAAACTAATCGACGTTCCTAACTATTAACGTCGCAATAGGGAGAGAAATGACGACAGAAGAACAAAGGCGGCTAAAGAACGAACCTTGAAGATGTCTCAGATGGATCGAGAGAGGCGTTTGCAATCAGGGTTTTGGAAAGAGATTTATAGAGAAGTGGAGGCCGCCGCTAGGGTTTAGTCTTGCGGCGCCGCCGCGTCTATGCAAAAATATCTTAGGCGCTTTTCATTTTGACCCTTTAAGTCCTATTTTATCAATTCGATTCCCAGTTGTTTTAAAAATCCACAATTGAGTAAGTAGATAAACATGTGGTTTGGATGACGATGAATTCAATATAAATGTATTAATTTAGGTGTTTAAATTTTATCCGATTAATTTTAAAGATAGTTTCTTTGGGATGGACTAGTGGCTAGTATATGTGGTATTGTTATAATGAGATCTGAGAGTTAAATCTTGATTAGTAGTTAGGTTTCTACCCTCTCGTATGTACTAGTCATTGTTTGAACTAATAGCCCCCGTGATTTACCTCCTCCGTGTTGGCCTAAGGACGGGTTGGCAAAGCCGCTGGAGTGAACGAATCACCTTTTGCCATAATGATAAATTAGGAGCACATTTTTGGGGTCATGGTATCGTAGTAGGATATCTAAATTACCATTTAGGTATTCGCGGTTCGAATTCTAACTACGGCGTATTTATAGGAATTTTTCCTTTAAATGAGGGACGTCACCAAAGGATGCTGGGTTTTTGGGTTGGCCGTCACGTGCGCTACCCGATTTACCCTGGTGGTCAGTGGAAAACTTCCGTGAGACCGGACCGATCACCTCTAGGGATAGTCAATAAAATTAACTCGGATTATCATGATAAATTAAGAGCACAACTTATATACACTTAGAAGTGGACTCCAAGAATATTTGGGATTCAAAATTAGATCTTTTATTTATTTCCTTAAGTATTTTATCATTCACCACGCTGAAGGTGTTTCTAATATAATATTTATGAGAGGTTTGTAAAATTAAAAAAAAGCTAAATAAAAAAATTTGAACTATTATAAAGATGAGATTTGAGGTTTGTAGGTTAAGAGCAGTAATGAAAACTCAGGGCATCTCCAATGCAAGATTTGTGAAAGTTTTGTAGAATAAAAAAAGTTAAATAAAAAATTTGAACCATTGTAGAGGAGAGGTTTTAAGCTTAAGAGTAGCAATGAAAATTCAAATCTACTCTTTTATCTTGAAATTGATGTAACATGTATGAATCCATACAACTATATGTTATAAATTGGAAAAAAGCACATTTAGAGCTCTAACTATTAAAAATATTTTAATAAAATTTTATTATGTTGACGTGATATATTGGAAATATAAAAAAAAAAAGTTCATTTAGAGCTCTAACTATTAGAAATACCCTTAAACCTGTTCTTTTGTCTCGAAATTGATGTAATATGTATGAAGTTATGCAACTTATGCTATGAATTGGATCATAGAAAAGCTCATTTAGAGCTCTAACTATTAGAGATGTTTCAATAAATTTCATATTATTGATGTGACATATTGGGATTATAAAAAAGCTCATTTATAGCTTTAACCATTAGAGATACCTTCTTAGGGGTCACTTGAAAATTAGGACATCTCCAATTGTTAGAGCTTTAAATGAGATTTTTTTTACAATTTTTAATATGTTATATCAAATTCGTAAAAACCTACTATTCTCTCTACAATAAAAAAAACCTTCTTACAAACCTAAAACATCATTGTTAATTAATTACTAGTCTCACTCACATGGTCAATTTCGAGAGAAAAAAAAAGCTTTGATATTTACTATTGCTCTTAACCTAATAACCTCAAACCTCTTGATAACAATGATTCGAGTTTTTTTTGTTCAACTTTTTAGTTTCACAAAGCTCTTCAAAAAATTTGCATTACAAATGCCCTTAGTCTAGCCTTGTTGGTAGTTTTCCCCTCGTTAAAGAAGGCCTCATTTTTCCTAAATTATTTTCTCTTTCCTTTATAAAGAACTAGTAAAACTTTTCTTCTATTCTTTTTCTTCTCAAATAAGTGTGACGATATTTAGAACCGTCAATTGAATGGGATCGTTGAGTTATTCACCCGACCAAATAATTTAAATAGATTGGATTAAAATTTTATCAATCTATTTAAAAACAAACCTAAACGGGTCATCCTGCGTGGGTTACTAGTCAAGGCAAGCCGGTTCATGGCAGGCTCGGGTTGGCCCTACGTTGAGAAGGAAAAATTTTTCCTTCCAAAATTGGATTACAGATTATGAATTTATTCATATTTTTTTAATGAAAGTAATGATTTTTTTGGGTCAATTTCTATGGCTAAAACATTGAATAGTAGATATTTTCTTTATTTTTTATTTTTTGATGGACTAGCCTGCCTAACCTGCAATCCACTTTGGGTTAAAGATTTTTTAATCTGATAGGATGGCGGATTGGCCCGCCCCACCCATGTTAAAAATTCACTTTGGGTGAATAGCTCTGATCTTTTTGCGACTTTGCTTTATGCTCATCGTTTGAATGTGCAACAGAAACCTTAATTCAAACTTGACTCCACATGCACTACATTTGGATTTTACTTGGTATCCACTTTCTTGAGGTAACTAATCTAAGCGTCCACACCAGCTACCACATCCACTATGAACACTCTCATTCTCAAAAACTTTTTGGAGGCGAAGAATTATCGTACAAGCTTGTTCTTACAAGAATATAATATGAAATGCAAATAAGATTACAAAAAACAATAAAAAATTGAAAACGACTTTACAATGAAGAGCCTTGTTTTATTTACTCTTTTCTTGCTTTTGATTATCTCTTGGTGGTAGGAAATATAGCAGTATTTTTGCCCCCAAACTCTCGAGAACCGGCAGCTTCAAATCTCCACAAGACCTCCTTTTCTAGGGTTGCTTTTGGGCTAATTTATGCTTCCCAATCGATTGACCTTACCTTCAATTGTTGCCATATTAGACTTGACCGTTCAAACTTGTAGAACAGCTCTATTTCACCCGACTAATCAATTGATGAGTTATACCAATTGATTGCCAACTTCTAATTGATTAAGTCAATCAATTCCGAAGCCTTCTGTTCTCTCAAGAAAGCACTACCAATTGATTAGCTCAACTCAATTGATTGAGCCAATCAATTCGGTAGACTTCTGTTTTCTCACAAAACAACCACCAATTGATTGCTTCAATCGATTCCAAACCCTAATGTCCTCCTAAGATAATACAATCAATCAATCATTTCAATTGATTACTGTAAGCTAATTGATTATTGTGATCAATTCAGAAAACTTCTGTGCTTTCCGAAATAGGTTCCCAATTGATTACACTAATCGATTGCTCAACCCTAAACTCTGAATCCGAGTTTAGTGTTTCTTTGCCCAATATTTGATCAACCTTGATTTATTAAGACTTCCTCATTGCCTAGCATTCAGTCAACCTCGACCTACTAGGGCTTATTCACCAAGTGTCCAATTCTCTTTGACCCACTTGGACTTTTCTCTTGCCAACCTTTTCGTTGGACTTTCAATTACCAAGTGTCTGGTCCTCCTTGATCCACTTGGACTTTTCCTTTGTTAACTTCCTATTGGACTTTTGATCACCAAGTGTTTGGTTCTCCTTGATCTATTTAGACTTTTTCCTTTCCAACCTTTTCGTTGTACTCCCGATCACCAAGTGTCTAGTCCTCCATGACCTACTTAGACTTTTCTCTTGCCAACCTTCCATTGGACTTTCGATCACCAAGTGTCTGATCCTCCTTGACCCACTTGGATTTTTTTCCTTGCCAACCTTTTAGTTGGACTTTTGATTACTAAATGTCTGGTCCTCCATAATCCACTTGAACTTTCTTCTTGTTAATTTACCTTGGACTTCTGATCACCAAGTGTATAGTCTTCTATGGCACATTTAGACTTTTCTCTCACATATTGTCAAACATTGAAACTCAAACTTGAGTCAACCCGATCTTGGTCAATTTGGGCAACCTTGACCCGAGGTCGATTGTGCCAATAATCTCCTCTTTTTTATGTTTAACAATATATTTAAGTTAGACTAATTCATTAGACCAACTTACTTCGTCTCATGCCAAGACATGAATGAAGCTTTCCTAACTTAAACCCTATATTCTCCTTCAGTGACACACATAAATTTTTTTCTAAGATTCATTCCTCTTATCTTTTAAACTTTATAATGGACGTTCACTACCTTCCATTGTCCCCAATGCTCAACCTTAACCATTCATCCAACATCCTTCTTTCATATCCAAACCATGCCTTTAAGGTGAACCTCTTCCTCAAAGCATGCTACATTTTCTATCATTGCACCAACAATAATTTAGAGTTCCTAAACCTTTAGGAAATTCCAAAGTTTAAGTCATGAGGTTAAAAATTTAACCTTGAATCTAAACCTCTTTCTCAATTCAACATTATTCTCTTTTAACCATTCCTTTCTCATTTTTATTGAGAAAATTATCTTATATACTTATCCAACCATTTCAGAGGGTTAGAGATTGTTAAATAACTAAAATGTTACTTAATCGGCTAAAATTAACTCATTTAAGTCAAAATCAACATCTATCAATTGATTGGTATAAACCACTAATCGATTCTGACCTATGTTAATCGATTGGTGTTAGCTTCTAATCAATTACCACACGTACCAATCGATTGGTTCAAATGATTGGTTTGTCTATTTTTCAAATTTAATTTCAAACCAAAATTTAGAAATATATAAATAATTCTATGAGCTAAATGCACATAACTTGTACATTCTATGTCAAATACTATTAGAAAAAATAGTTTTCTATGAAAATATATCTTATTTTCAAAGAATGATATAAAATTAAAAACTATTAAAAACTTTAATGTTTCATTCTAAGTTTGTATCTGACTAATTAATGGTGATTCCTATCAACACATATACTTTACCAAGGTTTTTCAAAGACTTTTGAAATCATTTTTAAAACTAATTTCCAACCCTGATCTATGAGCTAAATGCACATAACTTGTACATTAACTTTCTCCATGATTGGTCTTCACGAAATCTATGTATTTTGATGAAACTAAAACTTAAATAGGTGCACTAAATCAACATCTTAAGTTTTGCTCACCCTTCTAACATCTCATTTGTATCTAATGTGTCTCAATATACATATAAATTAAAACTCTATAGTTCTTGTGAGATGTATATATTGGTTTTTCCTAAACTAAGGGATCATGCATCTCTAACTAGACATTTTAAACTTGCTTATCCTGTCAACTAATGTCATTGTCTTTAATTTCAAGAAATCGAAATATGTATGTTAATGAATATAATATACATTCAATGCATCTTTTCAAAAGAAAAACTATCATAGCATATGACGCATGTAAAACATGACATATAATTTTTTTCATAACATTATGAATGCATGATATGATTGTCATGACATGTGACAAGGCACACAAGCATGGTAGTTTTAATACAAGGAAAAAAATTTAGGTTTTCCTTCTAAGTGTCATCATCTAATTGCTATGCTAAATTAATGATTTGACATAAGTGGCCCTATCCCCCTAGAGAGTGCCAAAATCTCATCTTGGTATACCTTATGATTTTATCCTATTTGTGCCAATTTGATTAATCTCAAGACTTCAAATTTCATTTGTACATTATAGACTTATTAAGGATAAAAGTTAAACTTCTCATTTTCAAGATGTCATAATGTATTGAAAATGATCTAAAATATTAACTTCACCATAGTTGAGTTAACTACCCTTTCAATTTGATTGACATACCCTATACCCATATAGTGTGAAGAAATCACACGCTTAGGAGTTCAATATCTATTGGTGCTCCTTGGATGTACTAGGTACTCATTTGGGATAATAACCCCCCTAGATACCTTCTTAATGACTTTTTCAAGCTTCTTAGAGGCCTTAGTCATGCTAGTCTCCTCAAGGTCAACCTTAGGGATAGCCTCCCTTGTTACCTTGACTTGACTTCTAGAACTAAAATTAGTTCCATAGCTATATGAAACTATATGGTACGAAGTCATGGTTTCCTTGGACTTATGTTTGTATCTCAAACCCATCTTATCCATAGATGACCCTTGTCTTCCTAAATCTAGGTTTTGCTCCTTGAACCCTTTAACATTATTTGTCATCTCTTAAGGGTCTTTTTTTAACTTATCAAGTCTTGACCACAAAACTTATTTTTTTATTTCTAAGTCATTAATCCTTGAATTTTCATGAATGCCTTGTGTACTTTTCTTTTTAGGCATCTATCTAACTTACTTAGAGGTCTTGCCTAAATTATGTTTTACTTTCCAATCATTAGGTAGAGTTGTTCTAGTATGAGATGATTTATAATTATCCTTAGAAATATTATGCTTCCTATTTTCATGATAGCAAGCACTAAGATGATAAAATCTATTTCCAATATGCTTTTTTTTATCATGGCTCAAAGGAATTGCATTATTAAATAATACCTTGGGTTTGCTCTTAGAAGCTCCTTTGTGATTTGAGCTTCCTCTCTTGTTCTTACTTGAAGATCTTTTCTTTGGACATTAATTTTTAATAATATCCGTTTTGATTGTACAAAAAGCACACAATGTGCTCTTTACCCTTTTGTATCAAGGTTCTAGCCTCTTTTTATTTTATTCTTCACTTTGAGTGTCATTTGAACCTTCTTCTTCATTAATTTAGGATACTTGCTCTTATAATGTCTTTTTCCCTTACACTCAAAGCATATTATATTATCTTTATCATTATGAATTGAGTGTGTTTTACCTTCTTTGATTATAGAGATGACACATGATTCTTCATCATCGGTTCTGGATGTAGAGACTTCTTTTCATTCCAGTGTCAATTAGCTGTCCCCTTCAGTTCTTGAAGTGGACGCTTCTTCAATTTCATCTTCAGATGTTAAGCACCTCTTAACTTTTGAATCCTTTTGTTTTTGATCCAAAGAGTCTTCCTCTTTGATTTTTTTGTTACTATGCATTAAGGATGGATCTTTATGGAGTTTGACCAACTTACTCCATAACTCACTCGCATGCTTATAATTACCTATTTTACACAATATATCGTTAGTAATTAAATTAACTAAAATTTTGGTTACCTTATCATTTGTTTCAAATTTTTAGAATTGCTCTTTAGTCCACTTCTTCTTAGGAGTTTTCCTTTTCTATTCATTGGGGCTTTAAATTTCTTCATTAGAGCAAACCATTATTCAATGTTCATTATGAAGAAATTCTCAACCCTAGCCTTCTATTGGTCGAATCCTCCCAATCTGAAAGGTTGAGGTGCCCAAATACCATTTCCAAATCCTTCCCCAGGTTCCATTGTGAAGTTGAGCTATTCTGATGATTAGTTCTTGACTTGTCGAAATTTAGGGCATGAAATCTCAACTTCTTCTTCCTTTAGCTTTTGCTTCTTTTGACGGTTAGTCTAATGAAGAGCGGCCTCATTATGATACTACTTGTTAGGACCTATATGAGCTAGAGGGGGTGAATAGCTTTGGTCACTTCTTAACTTTGATTTGTTCTTATTGTTTGAGTGTGCAGTAGAAACCTTAATTCAAACTTGAATCTACATGCACTACACTTGGATTTCACTTGATATCTACCTCCTTGAGGTGACTAATTTAAGGATCCACACTAACTATCACGCCCACTATGAATACTCACCTTCTCGGAAACTTTTCGAAGGCAGAGAAATCTTATACAAGCTTGTTCTTATAAGAACACAATAAGAAATACAACCAAGATTACAAAAGAAATCGAAAATGACTTTACAATGAAAAATCTTATTTTGTTTGTTCTTTTCTAGCTTTGGATTTATTCTTGGTGGTAGGAAAAGCAGCAACACTTTTGCCCCTAAACCCTCAAGAATTGGTAGCTTCAAATCTCCATGAGACCCCCTTGTCTAGGGTTGCTTTCAAGCTGATTTACACTTCCCAATCGATTAACCTTACCCCCAATTAATTGTCATGTCAGATCTGACTGTTCAAACTTATAGAACGACTCTATTTCTCCTAACCAATCGACTGGTGAGCCATACCAATCGATTGCCAGCTTTTAATCAATTAAGTTAATTGACTTCAAAGCATTCTATTCTCTTGAGAAAGCATTGCCAATTGATTAGCCCAATCAATTGACACAGCTAATTCGTTTGGTCCAATTAATTCAGCAGACTTCTATTTCCTCACGAAACTTCTATCAATCGATTATTTTAAGCCCTATCAATTTCTTCAATTAATTCTAGACCATACTGTGCTCCCGAGACAACACAGCCAATCGATTGTCTCAATCAATTGTAGTAAGCCAATCAATCATCATGATCAATTCAGAAACCTTATGTCTTTCCGAAATAGGCTCCCATTACTTTAGGCCAATCGATTACACTAATCGATTGCTCGACCCAAAACTTTGAATCCAAGTTTAGGGTTCCTTTACCTAATATCTGATCTACCTTGAACTATTGGGACTTCTTTGTTGCCTAGTATCCAGTTAACCTTGACCTGCTAGGGCTTCTTCACCAAGTGTCTGCTGGAGAGTCCGACACGAGTACATTCTAAAACATATTTTGTAAACATACACACCAGAAATTAATAATAATAATAAATATAATTTATTATAGCACACACACCTCACTCATACATCTCATGCAGACATAATCATAATATAAAATTTTATAGAATTAAATTTACATGAGGTATACCTGATGAATGATGCAGAGTGGAAAGGGCACCAACCAAACAACACTCAGAAACTTCGTCTCTATTTGTAACCACGTCGAGTGATCGTTAAGATGACTTTGGAAGTCACGAGTATTGTCTTTGTCTTCGGTACTAGCCAATGATCGAGGACAACATGATCCAAGAGAAGGATCAAAGTTGTATTTGTCGACATGAATCAAGCAAGGAGAACAACCCTTAGGGGCTACATTTCCGGCGACATAGTGGGTTTATACCCACTGTTTGACGGCCGGAGAGGGCCCTTAGACTGGTAGAGGGCCAACAAAGGGAGGGCCTATTAGAGTAATCTTGTCTCAAGATGGTCTCGTGTGACCATGGGTTTTGATAGTTTGGGCAAACAATTTAAGTTAAGTTTACCCTTGTATTTGATATGTGTATTTGAGTTGTGTAGGTTTGCAGGATATACATATGACTCAACTTGATTGCTTTGGATCCGGTGAATGATTGAACATCTGAGAGACCGTGGATAAGGTAGCAAGGACAAGAGCCGAGGGAAGCGCACTTGGAGGCATACGCGAAGGATGACATTGGGACAAGTCATGGGCTTGAATGTATCCGAGGGATGAGAGCCAAAGAAAGTAGGCTTGAAGGCAAAAGGTTAAGACTGCAAAGAAGAGTCAAGTGAGTTGTGAGAGTTTGAGTGTTGAGAGAAATATACTCGGGAAGGGAAATCCTAGGTTTTAGGATTTATCAGTCAACTGGTGAATGTACTACTTGACTGGTGCTGACAGGGGAGGGAACAGAATGCCTTTGTTTGCTTAGCTAGTGTGGAGCAGTCGACTGATATTAAGTGTTGTATTGTAACGATCGTATTTCCACAAAGGGTAATTGTCTGGTGTTGTGACCAGTTAACTGGTGGAAGAAAAATACAGTTAAGTGTTTTCTCTTGAGCTCTATTTAAGAGAGCTCGGAGTGCTTGGCCAAGGTTGATGAAATGGAGGTGGTTAACCCCTATTAGTAATCTACCTTGATCTATAATTGGAGTGCTGTGTATTGATCAAGGTTATGTGAGATTTACTCCACCGAGAAGGAGTTCGTGCTAGCCGGATTTACTGCACCAGTCGACTGATATCAAGCTGTTGTATTGCAACGGTAGTATTTCCACAAAGGGCAATTGTCTAATGTTGTGACCAGTCAACTAGTGGCGAAAAATATAGCTAAATGTTTTCTCTTGAGCTCTATTTAAGAGAGCTCGGGGTGCTTGGCCAAGGTTGATGAAATAGAGGTGGTTAACCCCTATTAGTAGTCTACCTTGAGCTATGATTGGAGTGCTGTGTATTGATCAAGGTTGTGTGAGATTTACTCCACCGAGAAGGAGTTTGTGCTAGCCGGAGTTCCGGGGCTTGATCAACCAAAGGATCACAAGGATCGTTTACCTTACGGATAGCTATGGAATAGGAGCAAGTTATCTCCATACTACGTAAAATGAGTGTGTCAAGTTTGGTTTACCTTTCTTTACTTTAGTTTAACTTCTTTGCTTATATTAGTTTGTATTTCCACTACACAAACTAATCATGTAAGAAGTTAATGAGTTGGGGGTAACCAGCTATTCAACCCCCATTCTAGCCAGCCATCTGATCCCCAACAAGTGGTATCAGAGCAAGAATGCTCTCCATCAGACTAACTGCCAAGGAAGCTAAGAATGATCGGCTTGATGGATCTGCTGAAGTATGGAGGAGGAAGCTTATGGGACATCACCTTTTGGATGGTGAAAATGAAGAACTTCTTTGAGACTAGTTGGGACACCATGATGGTCATCAAGGAACCATTTGAAGTCCCAAGAGACAAGAAAGGGAAGAAACTCTGATCACGCTATTGGACGGAAGAGCAAGCCTCACGATCAAAGGCAAATAATAAGGTAATATCAATCTTAATATATATTTTACCTTCTAACATGAAAAGTCATGTAGGTGAATATGAGAATGCTCATAATTTGTGGAGCAAAGTGAAGATAGTTCTAGGTGAAGAACTTATGCCTACACAAGAAGAAGAAAAATCCGAAGAAAGGGATGAAGTGGCTTAAGTGGAGAAGAAGATGTGTGTTCAACTTCCAAGGAGAAGGAAGATGATGTATCATCTGAGGAGGAGAAGGACGAAGAAATGCCATCCGTAAGTGTGGATGAGGAAACATCCACTACAAAAAAAATGTTAAAAGACAACGGATTTTATCCATTGTCGTAGACCCTTTAAAACTGTTATAATTGACAGTGTTGTTAAAAGTGGGGACTACGACAATGATTTTAAACCATTATTTTTGAATGAAAAGACAACAATTTTACAATAGTTTAAAACTGTTGTCTTTGAATGAAAAGACAACGGTTTAAAACTATTGTTGTTTAAAGCACTTTTAATAACACTGTCAGTTACAACAATTTTTAACTGTTGCCTTTGAGGGTGATAGACAATAACAATAGTTTTAAACCGTTTTCTTTTAAACCATTGTCTTTTAATACCAATATATCATATTTCAATATAAATATATAATAAAGAATCTTAATCACAAAAGAAAGAATATTCCCCACATCAATGCCATTCAAAATGTTACTTATACAAGAATTATAATCACAAAAGAAGAAGCATATCTCATGTTTAAATAAATTTTTTTCCAACACAAATAAACAAATAAATTCCATTTACAACTAATGAACAATAGCCAAAAAACTAATAACTTGTGATGATGATTCATGCCATGTAGGATTGCACTTAATTATTGTCAACCCAAGTTCCATCACAATCTTCAACTTATAGGATTTCATTGGACTCCTCTTTCTCACTTGCTGATTCTTTCATGCCAACCTTTTCCAATATTGTTGATCATCAGTTCCATAATAAATCCAGTCTTCTCCACACCAGCTCCATTAAAAGTCTAATCTTTCCACCCCTTTGATAAGACACCAAGAGATCAACAACCTATTGATATAAAAAGAAATACACTATTATATGTATGAAAAACTTATTCTGAAAGAATAATAAACACATATATGTTTTTACAACAGTTACCATATGTCTACCTTTGTTATTCTTTCAGAGTCATGAATGATTCCACAATTTAAGAAGTATGCATAAATTTAAGATTTTATTTCTGAATATGCAAAGATATGATAATTTAGGTTTTACCTTTTTGTTCTACATCAGTAGTTGACCTTGTATAGGGTAACACTGAATCAACTTCCAAGTAAATTGCAAGTGCTAACAATGCACAACACAATCTATAATTATAGAAATAAAAAAAGGTCGTCAGATCTTATAAAAATAATCATATAAATAAAGGAAATGTTTATCAGATCTTGTAAAAATATGCAAGCTATTTATAATCAAAAGAGACAAGTTTCAAAATCTTTGAAGGAAAACAACTTAAACTTAAAAGAAATGAAAATGCAATGCCAACTTTAAATTGACAAACTATTCAGATTAAGTTGATGTTGTTTTTTAGAAAGTATACCAAATAGAGAAATGGAAAAGCATATTACATATAAAGAAAATCATCCACATAAACTAAAATAGAATAACTGGACTTTAAATGTTAAAGAAAAATACACTAAGTTTGCATAAATATTAAGGAAATACATGTTTTCCCATAAGAAACCATCTCATGCGTTAGTTCTTTCTGTGTGATATTATACCTATCAAACAACTAGTGCTTGAAATCAACCAAATTTATTAAAAATAAGGTGCTTGAAGCATATATCCTTATGAATTTACGGATCTTATAATTTTTCTAGTGCATTTAAATATTCACAATTGACATATAAAAAATGCACATGAATAAGCAAGTAATGTGATATATCCCAAATACTAAAAAGCAAGTAATATGACATATCACAATTGACTATAATCTGATAGTGTAAATAAGAACATAATAACAAAAATAATAATATTAAACTTGGTGTATACCATTCTTGGTTTGTAATGTAGAGAATGAATAAGGAATCTCAAAAAAGAATTCCAGCAATACAAGTAAAGAGTTTTAAAAAGCATTAAAAAGAGGATAGAAGCACCTTCTGAGCGAGCATATATAACATTCTTATGGAAACTACAGTTGTGTCTGATGTAAATTCTTGTCCACTTCATCTCTTTTCCAATCATATTAATAGTAGGAAAAGGAAAGACCTTGTAAGCAATTAGTGGATATACATAAAACAAGAAAAAAAATAGCATACCCTTTGGATCCATAACCACCAATTTCGTGAACTTATTTCACCCTCTCAACATAATCATCAGGTAAATCCCTTGTAGTAGCAGGAGCTGTAAAAAATAATTAATCTTACAACTCTTAGTAAATTTGAATGGCATATGTGATAATAAGAGATAAATTTCACATCAATATTCAACCTTTAAGAAATAAAGTCTCCTTGATTTGTGGCAAAGCTTTTTTGCTTAATAGCATTTGGCTTATCTACCATCATCGACGTCTTCTTAATACCAACACTCTTTCTTCCCTTAAATATCAACAATTAATATTATAGAGGATATGATAGTGATTTGTATCCAGTTAAAAAAAGTTATAATAGTCAACTCAACATATAAGAAATGTAGAGGTATTAAGAAAAAGTTACATCAAGAAAGAAGTGATAGAAACAAGAACAAACAACATAACTTGAAAAATGGTAAAAGATATCACTAGGGCTATAAATGAATCAAGCATTTGTGAATAAGCTTGGTGTTCGGCTTGGTAAGAGCATGTTTATGTTCATTCAATATACATAAAATTAATTAAACAAACAAGCTTGAACAGCTCGTTAAGCTAAATAAACAAGCTTGAACACATATGTGTTCAACTCGTTAACGTTCGTGAACAATGTTCGTGAACAACGTTCATGAACAATGTTGATGAACCATATTCATTAATAAAACTCTTTCCAATATGCTAAATAAATAATAAAATAAATAAATAAATAAATTTAAATTATCAAGCTTAATAACTAATCAAATAACTAAAAGTTCCAAACAATCAAACAAGCTTGAATCGAGAGCTTGATAACATCTAAATAAACTAAGATCGAACCAAGCTCAAGTTAAGCTTGAACCAAGCTCAAGCCAAGCTTAGATTGAGAGCTTGATAACATCTAAACGAACCAAACTCAAGCCAAGCTTCAAACAAGCTCAAGCTCATAAAAAGTAAACCAAGCCAAGCTTGAACACTCATTTCAAAAGCTTGGTTTATTTAAGTTTGGCTCGGCTCGGTTACCTTATCAAACAAGCTTGAACACCCCAAAGCTTGGCTCGACTCGGCTCGTTTACAACCCTAGATATCACATCTTCTATTCCAAAGTAATAAACAAGCATTAGAGTTTGTTAACGAAATATCCAATTATCTTATTCAGAGCAACTAGCATCATTGCATCTTATATCAAAATACACAACTAGAGCTAATGTCCTAACTAATTGGCTATATGGATACATCTAATTAAATTAGAAAATCATCAAAGACTTTGAAAAAGGTGATCTTTCTAACTCTTAGGTTAATGAAGGTAAACCACACACTAACAACTTCATTTTTGTATACCTAATCTCCACCTACATGGAGTTAAGGAGACTAATCATATAGATTTGATGGAAATAGCATGTGCAACCGCCTTATCACATATTAGCTGGTATCTATGTCTATACTAATATATCCAATTTTAGGTTAAACATAATGATTTGCATTAATAATAATTAATGAAAAACATTGTGAGTCCTCAATTTACTAACATATGACAAATAAACAATATTAAGAAAATAATAGAACTTCTTGTCATTTACTTGATTTAGTTTAGGGAGTTATTAAAGATAGAGCTTGTGCTCCCACAGGGCCAATATTAGCTGTTATTGTATAGGATGACAATAATAAAAATAAATAATACATTAATTTGGTGAATACATTGTGCACAATTTTACATCAAAGCAAAATGTCTATTGTAGGCGTCTGGTTCATTATCAAACAAATGAACGTGTATAGGACTATGACAACCCAGTTTGGTGAGGTTAATTAGAGATTGATGATTAGGGCGAATGGCTCAAATAAGGATTTATTCCTAGAAAGCTTCTAGACATTAGGGATAGGAACGAATTGAATCACATGTTGCAAGTCCCATAACTCTCAATTTTAATATGTATCAAATGAATCAAGTATATACTCTCAATTACAAGATGATTTAGGAGTTATAATCCTTAGGAATGAATTGATTATCTTTAGTGAGAGTATATATTCTCAATTATTAGGAGTTATAATCCTTGTTATAGACATTTGAACATAAAGATAATTTCATATTAAGGTAGATGCATGTTTCATAATTTCATATAATAGCTCTCTAATTTGTTTTTATTGTATTCAAGCTTAATATAAAGAAATTAGTATGGCTTGAAAATTTTATTATATTTATAATTTTTGAAATGATGGATATGGTTAAAATAAATAACCTAGTTAACTTCACTAAGTGGTTAGAATACTTTTTTCATAATTATTGGTTAAAATCCAATAACAAATAATATAATATAACAATCTAACCATGAAAATTTAACTGGTTTCAGTGCTATCTTTTTTTGAAACCTTATTTTACTATTATTTTTAATTTTATGAATAAGGTCTTAACTCCTAAACAATTGAATTGTGTTTTTTTATAAACTTGCAGGATGTCTGTGTAAGGTTTTATAAAAGTGGATTTGAATCAAAAGAAAATTCTCCATATCGGGTTTTATTGTTTTATTGTTTATTGTTTTTTGTTCATAATTATCTATTATCATGAAACAACTATCTGAATATAAAAAAATATAAAAAATTAAAAAGGATAAAAAATAGTCCAAAGCTTAAGGGGTTCACTGAATATATATTTTGGTAAAAAATTATATTACACAACGAAAAGCTTAGTTCATATTTTAACTAATGAATCAAATATAAATGAAGATTTTGTTGAAAAAAATGATGAAAATAAAAAATTTGTGAGAAATGAAAGTGATGAGAATGAGAAATTTGTAAAAAATGAGAATGAAGAGAATACAGATTTTAATGATTCAGATGAAATTGAAATTGACAAAACTAAAGATATTGATAAGTGTTCTGATGATGAGCATACAAACAAATATAAATGTTCAACACCTAAATATGATATATAAATGTTCAACACCTAAATATGATTTGAACATATTTGATCCAAGAGTTTGGGATACTCTTGATACAAAAATGAGAGATTTACCTATGGAAATTGGTTCTAAAAGAGAAGATATTCTCAAGTTTGCTTTAGATAAAGAATCTCAACACTTTTCTTATACTTACTATGTTCAAATGTTACCAAATGGTGAGACTTGTGATCGAAAATGGTTAGTGTACTCAAAGGAGTTGGACAAAGTATTTTGTATTTGTTGTAAGTTGTTTAAAGTAATACACACCAAAAGTAATTTAGCAAGAGGAGTTAATGACTGGAAACATTTATGTGACAAACTTAAACAACATGAAAATAGTGTTGAACACCTCACTAATCTAAGAGCTTTTGTTGAACTACAAATGAGATTAAAGAAAACATTGACAATTGATAAGGAAATACAAGAACAAATTAAAAAGGACACAA
>JBBMJZ010413103.1:10112883-10125690 GCA_037833815.1 Zingiber zerumbet | reverse complement strand
GAAATTGTTAACTTTGACAAAAGATTGTATCAAGCTTTTTGAAAACATTTGTGAAAGTGTTTAAAGTAGTTTATAAAGGATTTGAAAAAATATTTAATTCCTCAAAACATATATTTTGAAAGAGTTTCAAAATTTTTGCAAGGAAAATTTTGAAAGAGTAAACTAGATTTTTAAAGTTAGCTTTTGCAAAAGTAATTTTAAAGTCCAGGACATTAAATATGCTAAAAGTGTTATCAAAAAGATCTTTCAAAGTTGGTTTAAAATAGTTTTCAGAACATTTGTATTTTATTCTTTAAAATACCTTTTAAGTTAGATTTCAAAACATATATTTTGACTTTTCATTTAAGGAAAATTTGAAAATTTATAACATGTTTTGAAATTAACTCTTGCAAAAAATATCTTTAAAGTTAAAGTTTTAAGGAGTTTTCAATATATTTTTAAAGTAAATTTTGAATATACTAACTTTTCAGACCTTTCTAAGTTATTGTTCAAAAATATTTTAAAATATACTTTCATAAGTAGTTTTAAAATATTCTAAATAAAAATTTAGAAATATTTTCAAAATACAAGAAATTCTTAATTTAGAAAGGTTTTTAAGATATCTTTAAGCAAGCATGGTAGGTTTTAAAAATAGATTGAAATTATTCTTCAAATATCCTCCCATGAATTTGATATTATTTAAAAAAATAATCATCTAGGAATTGTACTTACATGTCTAACAATAGTTATTAACTAGCTATTAGAGGACAGTAGTGTTTACTTGGTTAATCAAGTTAAGTATATGTGCCCAGTTAGTATTTAACTATGATAGATTACTTAACCTGATCACTATAATTTGGTATTTCTTGCCCAGACTTATGTTGATGCACAAATATCAGCATCTTAAGTCCAGGCAATGAGTATATTCATCTCACGCCATTCTAAGTTTATGAATTCACAAGCAAGGTAAACCTAGTGTGTTTGTGAGATGCTCAAGTCCTAGATCTATAGGATCATATTTTCTATGGATTTGACATAATCTAAGGCTAAAATTAATTTTAAAATTCTAAGGAAATGGAAATTTTAAGAAAATGTAAGAAATTTATCCTAGAAGTTGCAAATTGTTTGGAAAATGTTTTGAAAGCAGCAAGCCTAGTCTATAAAGTACATCCCTAACTGTCAACGTAAATTGCTAAATTCATTTTCAGGGAGGGGTTTGGTAAATATGTCAGCTATATTTGACTTAGACTCAATGTAATTGAGTTCAATGCCACCTTTAGTTACGTGATCCCTGATGAAATGATGTTTAATTTCAACATTTTTGGTTCTTGAATGATGCACTGGATTTTTTATTAAGTTGATTGAACTGATATTATCAATATAGATTTTTACATTTTTATATTTTAAGTTAAAAGTCTTTTAATGTGTGCATTATCCATAACAGTTGTGCTACACACTCACCTAATGCTATGTACTCGGCTTCAGTAGTAGATAAAACAACACAGTGTTATTTTCTACTAAACCACTGATAAGTGATGATCTAAGTAATTGACATCCACTACTTGTACTTTTGCGATCTAGTTTATAGCCAACATAATTGGAGTTTGAGTAGCCTATTAGTTCAAAATTAGGTGTTCTAGGATACCAAATTCTTACATTTGGTGTTCCTTTTAAATATATAAAAATTCTTTTTACATTAGTTAAGTGGGATTCCTTAGCACATGTTTCATATCTAGCACACATACTAACTGCAAACAAGATATCAGGTCGACTTGCAGTTAAGTATAAAAGACTGCCTATGACACTCCTATAGTATTTTAGGTCCACAGGTTTTCTATTTGGATCACTATCTAAGGTTGTGTTTGTTTCCATTGGTATTTTTATTTATTTCATATTTTTCATTCTAAACTTTTTAAGTAATTCTTTGATGCATTTTTGTTGGTAAACTAATTTCCTTCATTAGTTTGTTTAATCTGTAATCCTAAAAAGTAAGTTAGTTTATCGATTAGGCTCATTTTAAATTCTTGTTCCATTAAGGTTATAAATTCTTATAAAAATTCTGAGCTGGTTAAACTAAAGATTATGTCATCTACATATACTTGGGCTACAAAGATATCTTGTTTGCCGAACTTTACAAATAGAGTTGGATCAATTTGACCTTGGTTGAATCCTTTAGAGATTAGGTAGGAGGTCAACCGTTCATACCAGGCCCTAGGTACTTGTTTAAGATTATATAAGGCTTTCTTAAGTTTAAAGATATGGTCGAGATTATCTATACTTTCAAACCCAAGTGGTTGACCTACATAAACCTCTCATTTTATTAGTCTATTTAAGAAGGTGGATTTAACATCTATTTGATAAAGCTTGAATCTTTTATAGGTTGCATAGCTTAACAACATTCTAATTGACTTAAGTCTGGCTACTGGAGCATATGTTTTGTCATAGTCAAGTCCCTCTACTTGACTAAACCCTTTAGCTACTAGTCTAGCCTTATTTCTAATAATTTCTCCATTTTCACTTAGTTTATTTCTGAATACCCATTTTGTTTCTATTACCTTTTTATTATTAGGTAGTGGTATTAAGTCCCAGACTTCATTTTTTTTTAAAATTGGGTCAGTTCTTCCTGCATGACTATAATCTAGTATGGGTCAGGTAAGGATTCTTCTATAGTTTTGGATTTAATTTTAGAGATTAACGATATTTGACTTAGGTTTCTGAAAGATGATCTAGTCTGAACTTTTAGGTTTGGGCCACCTATAATTTGTCCAATTGGATGGTTTGATCTGACTCTTATTGTTCTAGGTTGTGATTGTTCTTGTGGTTGATTTTGCTCAACTTCAAGTCTGTCTATTGGATTTTCACTTACTCCCCCTAGATCAGTGCTTGCTCCGGTGAAATCAATTGGTTGGTATTGAGGTTGAGTTAGGTTCTTTAGAGTTAGTAATTTTGCCAAATTTTACATTGGTCATTTTCTCAATTCTTAGAGTGTTTTTATTGTAAACTCTATATCCTCTACTGTTTAGGGAGTACCTTACAAAGATTTCATTTTCTACTTTTGAGATAAATTTTTCTGAATATTCTCTTGTGTTTAATATATAAATAGGACACCCAAATACCTTAAAGTATTTTATATTAGGTAATTTATTATATTAAATTTCAAATGAGGTTTTATTATGTTTTTTTTATTTATTGTTGTTTTATTTTATACATAGCAGGCTGTACTAACAACTTTTGCCTAAAAGTATTTTGATAATTGGTATTCATTTAGCATTGTTCGAGTGACTTCTCGAAGAGTTGTATTTTTTTCTTTCCACTATTCCATTTTATTTGTTGGGGGGGGGGGGGTATTTGGACCTGTGAATTTTTGGTGATACCCATTTTCTAAGTAAAATTTAGTGCACCTATGATTTTTAAATTTCCCACCATTATCACTCCAATTCTTTTGATTTTTGAATCTTTTTTGTTTTCAATTTATTTACAAAAATTACTAAATATTTTAAATATTTCATCTTTATTTTTTAAGCATTTTACTCAAGTAAATTTTGAGTGATCATCTAATATTACTAGACAATAGAGATTTCCATTTATGAATTTGATTCCATGGGAGTCAAATAGGTCTAGGTGTAATAATTCTAGTATTGAGTTAGTTTGAGTTAGATCAGTTGATTTGTATGTTGACTTGGTTTGCTTTTCTTGTTGATAAGCATTACAGATTGTTGAATCTAAGTTGGATAATTTTGGTAAGCCTCTAACTAATCCATTTAATTTTGTTAGGTTTCTAAAGTTGGTGTAGGACATTCTTCTATGCTATAACCAAGTTTCTTCTTTTTATGTCAAGTGACACTTAAGTGAGGAGATGATTATATTAATTGCATAGATATTATCTTTCCTAAACCATTTTAAGTTTATGCTAGGGTTATCTATGTGTTTAATAGAGCATTAAGAAGATAGGAACTTAACCTTATATCCTGAATCACACAACTGGCTAATGCTAAGCAAATTATATTTAAACTTATCAACAAGTAACACTTTTTTAATAATAAAGTCAGTTTTGAGTTTGATATTACATATTCTAATTACCTTAAGTTTGCCGTTGTTCCCAAAGGCAACCGTTTCTAAGCTTTTGTACTTGAATTGAGTGAATTTTGGGTGATCTCCAGTCATATGCCTGGAACAACCATTGTTCAATATCCACTTGATTTCCTACAAAAGTTGGATGTTACTGTTAATTCATTTCATTAACTTTAATTTTTAATATAATTGTGGTTGGAATTTAATTTAAATTTAGTTTAATTTAATTTATTAAGTTTTTTAGTTTAATTTAATTTGTTTAAATTTAATTTAATTTAATTTATTTAGATAAGTTAATAAAATTTGAAATAATTAGCTAAGATAAATACTTATTGAAGTTTAAATTTAATCTATGTTTGAATTTATGTTTTATTTAATTAAGTTTAAGTTTTTAGTTTTAATTTTGAATTTTAATTTTAAGTTGATTAATTATTTTAATTTTAATTTATAATTTGATTTGATTTAATTTAATTTACTTTGATTTATTATATTATATTATATTTTATTTTTAATATAATATAATATAACATAATATAATATAATTTTAATTTTAATTTAATTTGATTTTATTTTATTTTAATTTACATTAAACTTGAATTACATACATAGTCATCTCACCCGATCTATATTTTTAATCAGGGAATCATATAATATTGTGAGATGAATTAGGTTGAATTTTAGGGTTAGATTTAACTTTGTATTAGATTTAAGTTTAGCTTTGAGTTCAATAAATGAGCATTGTTTGGATAAACTTCTGCGCTATGGTGAGTCACCTGAACATCATTAGAGTAATCATGCCTTCAAAATTTACTAAATACTCCTATCCACTAAACTTAATAACAAAACTCTGGTATAACCAGTTAGGATTTGTAAGGGGTAGCTTTAATTAGTTCCACTAGGCCAAATACACGAGGCCGAAGCCATATTTTCCTAGATATGCATAGACAGAGTTTCCCTAACCTACTATCATCCAAAACTTCATTAGTACAGTTGATCAAGTTAAACTTTTGTCATTTTTGACTAATCCTAATTACCCCTTCGGGTAAGTTTATTGAATTTGGAGGTGCCAACTAATTTAGAGTCTCTCACTGAATTATTGATCTTTTTGGTTTAGGTTTTGGGTTTATGTCAATTACTTTTATAATTATAGTAGGCTTGGTGGTAATTTAAGTTAGTTTTGTAGTTGTTTGATTTATTTTCTCCATTTGAGTTTATTTATTCTTTAGTTTGGAAGGTTTTGTATTAATAGATTTAGTTGGATTTGATTTTAAATAATGAATTTCATTGTTACGTACATAAAAATGATTGAGTCGTACTTGAGTGGTTAAGCACACTTTCGGAACTTATACTTTAGTTAGTTTCTTCTCTTGACTTATTAGTGATATAACGTTTTGTTAGACGAGCTAGACTTGTATCTGAGTCTGGATTTATTGTATACAACTCTTTGTGATCCAAGTATTATGTCGAGGTACTTGGATCTAGTTGTGAACTTCTCTAGTAGTTCTTTTAGTTCAACTACTTCGCCTTTTAATCCGAAATTATCCTCTTCAAGTTTTGCAACTTGAATTGGGATTTCAGCTTGAATTATCTCAGTTGTTGAATATGAATTTAGTTGATTATTAAGTATTTTATTTGCTTTGATTAGTTCATTTATTTGATCTTCAAATGCAGTCAATTTCTTATGTAAGCACGCAATAATTTTAAAAAAAATCTTTTGCTTAAAGTAGATTGTACCTCATCGGAACCTTTGAAAATGTGTGCGAACTCGTGGCTTAATTTGGGTTCGGACTCATCTTCGGTTTCACTTTCCAATTCTGGTCCGTATGCCATTAGTGTGAGGTAGTTGGTGTGCCTTTGTTCATCGTTGTCTGATTCCTCTGCGGATGATTCATCCCAAGTTGCCTTGAGGGCTTTCTTCCTTTTGAGATTCGGGTAATCAATTTTGTAGTGTCCCTTCTTGTTGCATCCAAAGCATATGATGTTTGACTTGTTGTTGGAGTTGGAAGTGGAGTTGATTTTCTGTAGGTCATTTTTGGTAAGTTCTTCTTTCTTCTGGTGAACATCTTCCTTACTAGGTTCACTAGGTATTCTTCATTGTCTGAATCTTAGTCAGACTCAACTTCAGGTTTTGGTTTGGTTCTAGACTTTTCTTTCGATATTCCTGTAATAAAAACAACACCTTTCTCGGGTTTGGCGCTAGTCTATTCATGTAGCTCCAATTCATAAAAAGTTTATCTAACTTTAACTGGGATAAGTTCTTCAAAATCTTATAGGCGTCCACGATGGATACCCACAGTGCATTTCAAGGAAATACATTTAGAGCGTACCTTATAAGATCACAGTTCTCTATCTAGTGGCCGATCGTGTGAAGTCCATTGAGGATGTCCTTTATCCTGGCATGTAGCTGACTAGCAGTCTCACCTTCCTATATTTTTATATTAAATAATTTATTTAAATATAGATATCTTTTTATTACCTTTGAGTCATTGGTTCCCTCATGTAGTTCTATGAGTTTGTCCCATAGCTCTTTGGCGTTTTCGTGTGGGCCGACGCAATTCAGCTTCTCCTTTGTTAACCTGCACTGAATTATGTTGAGGGTCTTGAAGTCAATCTGGGCTTTCTTCTTCATTTTTCGATTCTAATTTTCTGGGTCCATTGGAATTTTAGCGTTGTTAATTGGTGCCTTGTACCCTTTGGTGACGCTGGACCATTGGTCGAAATCAGTTTTCAGGTACACCTCCATCCGCTTCTTCTAGTATGGGAAATCATCCCCGTCGAAGAGTGGAGGATGAACGATGTTGTATCCTTTGTTTTGGGTCATTTAGAGTTGTAGATAGAAAACTAAATAAAGGTACCAAGACTTGGTCTTGGATTAGCAGAGTTTGAGAAGAAGAATAAGAAATTTCCAAGAACTTGAATGGTGTTATACCAACTTCAAGTTAAAAACTGAACGAGAAATCGTTATTTGAAAGGGTAAGTTCTACCAATTCAAATTGAATACGAAAAACTAAAATTTGAAAAGACAATAAAAGAATTCCCATTAGCTTGATTGGTGGTTGCACCAATTTAGAGCAAAACCTGCTCTGATACCACTTGTTAGATCGAGTCACACGTGAGAGGAGGAGAGGGGTGAATCATGTGGTTTTGAAAATCTCATTCTTTTCAGATTTTAAAAGATAAGTACACAGCGGAAATTAAGTAAGAAAAGACACCAGAAAACACGATCGATTTTACTTAGATCGGAGCCTTCGGCGACTCCTACTCCAAGACCCAGGTTCCGCGGACCTATCGATGGATAATCCACTAAAATATCTCTTCCAGTACCTCCAAAAGAGGGAATCGAATATAAAGAATTTAGGCGAAGTGTAGCACGCTACACTTCCCTTTTTCAGAAATTAAGTACAAAAAATTTTGTTACCAACATGTAGGGATCGATGTGAGAGCACTCTTGAGTTGATGTCGGTCCTCAGAGCAGTTGTCGGGTGCAACAACTTTGCAGTAGAGTCATAGCAAGAAGTCGGAGCAGTTGAAACCTCAAATGGACGCGCAGTAGCTTGTATATCAGTTATTGTAAGAAGCTTGGTCGAGACTGCCTTATATAGGCCATGGAAGGCGCCTTCCATAGGTGTTGAAGGCACCTCCAATGGGTTAAATCTGATCCCAAAGTCTGCTGAAGCTTTATCGCTGAATCTTTCAACTTTTATCCTCTAGAAGGCGCCTTCAAGCCATTGAAGGTGCCTTCCATGAATAGTGCAAAGGCACCTTCCAATGCTTGAAGGTGCCTTCGGGTACTGTTCATCCGAAGGCTTTTTGCTCCTTTTGCCCTACAAGTTATGTTAGTCCAAAACTAAAATATCTAACCTATAAAATAAAGTTAGCACAGTGGAAATAAGAAATAGTAATTAGCTCTTGTCCTTCCAGGACCATGAACTAGTCATGGTCTCAGATTAGGGATCCAAAATGGACCTAACCTGGACCAACGCTTATTGTCCCTCAACTGGGATGTGTTCTCACAAAGTCACTCTCCTCCAGTAACTTACCTTTACTTACAATCTTACAATCGATTGATTAGCCTTTTGACCAACCATGTCTTCATGATAGTTGTCCAGTCTGTAAACCCAACTAGACTTCTGCTGGTTGTCCAATCTCGCGGACCTAACTGAACTTCTTGCTAGATATCTAGTCGTCCCATTGACCTTTCTAGACTACGCACCAGCTATCCGATCCCACATACCTAGCTAGATTTTAGCCTACTGTCTGATCCTTCAGACTCATCAATTCCTGCACACTTGGTAAACAATTATATCACAAAGCACCTAACTTAACTCCATTGTCATTTATCAAAACCTGATTTAGACCATTAGTGCAATCTGCACTAATAATTCACCCCCCTTAGCCGACCGCCAAGGGACCTACAATTGGTATCAAAGCCCAATAGCTTTAGGAGGACTAACCACTAAACGAATCACAAGAGATGTCCAGACCGAGCATCAACCCACCGAAGTTCGAGGGGAAATTCATGAGCTGGAAGAAAAAGATGGAGGTATTCTTTAAGATTGATTTCAATTTACTATTAATCATAAAAATTAGTTTTGTAGCACTAGAGAGAAAAGAAGAATACCAATGGATAAAGAAGGAGCAAGCTGACTTTGTGGCAAAAGGAAACGTAGAGTTCCATCTACTTAGCGTCTTACCACCTTAAGAAGTCAACTGTATTGGAGCTTACAAGTTAGCAAAGGAGCTTGGGAGACATTCCTGGAACTACACGAAGGGATCTCGGAAGTAAAACTCATGAGACGGGATCTGCTCAGGAACCAGATCAGTAACATCAAATTAGAGGAAGATGAAACCATTGCACATCTTTATTCAAGAATAAAGGAACTCATCACCAGACTCACAAATCTTGGAGAAAAGCTAACCAACCAAGATTCGCTAAGGTACATGCTTAACGCATTTCCTAGGACTACTGAATGAGTGTCATTAGTAGATGTTTATTATATCTCTAAGGATCTAGAAGTAAGTACTTTAGAAGAGTTATTTTCAACTTTTGAAGTTCATGAAATAAGATGTATAGATCTGAAGAATGAGCCTAAGCACAACATTGCCTTAAAGGCAAAAACGGATAAACCAGATTTTAGATCTTCTTTCAATGATAACAAAACGACGTTCATGGTAAGAAAATTTAAAAAAAAATATTTAAAACTAATAAATTTAATCAAGTGTAAGGTAATAGAAGGAAAAGAAAGATAAGATGCTACCACTGCATTGAAGAAGGGCACGTAAAAGATAACTGATGAAAATTGAAAAGCAAGGAAAAGAACAAGGACAAGGTGAAGAACAAGAAGCCAGTTCAGACCAAGTATAATCTAAAGGCGATGTGGGATGAAACATCATCCGAATAAGAAATCAAAGTCATCGCCAGACTTGCGTTAGTGGCAAGTCACCAGGAAGATGAAGACGAAGAAAGCTCATCCTCAATGAGCATCAAGAGCATCGATGAAGGGGGAGCAACATCAGAAGGAAGCAGCACTTCAGGGGGAGTTTCAGACCACAGGATCGACAAGGTAAGTCAGGTACGGTCCATACCTCCTGATAAGTTATTTCTTTTTATAAAAATGCTATCAAAAATTTCTTACAAATTAGAAATAGAAAATAACAAATTATTAAAAAAAATAATGAGTTAAAAAGAACTCCAGCAATGACTTGCCAATTAGAGGATTTTGACAAACTAAAATTAGAAAATGAAAATTTAATGGAACAAATACAAAATTTAAATTCTTCATGTTCCACTTACATTTTTTTAAAATTTAGAAATAATTCAGGACTTAAGTGACATCTTAGATATCATATGGGCCCAATTTAAAAAAAATCACAAAAATATATCCCTAAGAAATTTTTAATTAACCAGTAGGTAGGAACTTATATTGGGTTCCAAAAATATGCTTAGATTAAATTGTTATGTTTTAAAGTTAGACCTAGGGCTTTAAGAAAGAAAATTAAATGTTTAATTTCTATAAAAAGTTTTTTTTTCTAGAAGTGGTTGTTATTCTAATAACCAAGAAGGCCTAGTGCCTCACCACAACCTAGAAGTCAATTATTGAAATGAATATTTAATTGACTAACTGTTAAGCATGTAATTAAAAAAGATCTAATTCTTTCAAACAAATTGTTTGTCAAAATTTTTTTTAGATATTATTTAAAAGTTAATTTTTTAGTTGTATAAAAATTTTAAAATATTTTTTGTTAAATTTTTCTGTGAAAAATTATCATCTTTCTAGAAAAGATTTTTTTGAAAAATTTTATGTTTACTTAACCCTTAGTAAAATTTTTTAAAATTTTTTCAAAATTCATTATAAGATTCTAGATTTTTTTAAAATCTTTTAATTTTCTGCAAAATAGTATTTTCCTTAGACTTTGTTTTAGATTTATTTTTCATAGGATTTACAAGTACCCCATTTTTAATGTGATCAAAGGAGGAGAAGTGAAGAGTAAGTCTAGGAGGAGGGTATCATTATTTTTTGCACATTATTATTTGCAAAATTTACCTTGTTATTATTGATTTATGTTTTTTTCCCCTAACTTAATTTGGGTTATTCACATTAAAAAGGAGAAGATTGTTAGTACCCTAAGGTAGTTTTGATGTGATCAACCAAGTCAGGTTAGGTCTTATTGGTATTTAACCTCTTTGTCTAAGTGTGCAGGAACTTAGGAGCACAGGAAGTTGAGCGAAAGACACAGCTAGCGAGAAGGACGACACGAGAGAGAGTCGACGAGCTCGATGCATTCAAGGGATGAGGCGTTGCGGAAGAGTATGCTGGCGGGCGAGAAGCTAGAGCGAAAGACTGCTTGAAGGCCGAAAAATGAGTTCGAGTGAGTCCTATTATAGATTGCCGAAATCACCCAAGTAAGTAGAACCCGAGCGGAAGACCCGGACCAATGCAAGTGGAACCGGAGTGGAAGACCGGGATCAAAAGTCAACAGGAAGTTGACATTCTCGGTCCAGGCGCCTGGACCAGGAACTTCATCCAAACACAATGTGGCGGGTTCCGTTGTAATAGGGATAACAATTTATCCCCCTCCAGGCACTTGGAACCTTCCAGATGCCCCGACCAAGGCTATAAATTCAGCCATGTTCATAGTAGCACAGAATAACACTTGTAAATGATTCCTCTTTATTTTTGTTCTGTAATTAAGTGCTTTAACTGCTGTAAGAGGCTTCTCTGCCTGAAGGAGATTGTTTAATGAGCTTCAACTTCCTTGGATTAGTAATTCCCTGATTGTAAACCAAGTAACTGATGTGCGTAGATTTTATACACCTATTTAGCATATTTTGACGCACATTCTTATGTTTTATACATGCTTTATCTACGCACTTTCATGTTCCTTGATTTACTTTCAGCATAAATAATTTTCTTTGTTCTGAGATATGTTCTTGTGCATTTTATGCTTTCAGGAGTCAAATTTGGAGAAGAATTGATGTTCGTAGCTGATTCTATAACCAGCCGGAGGAAAATGACTTGGGTAATGACTGCCACACGACCTTGCAAAGGGGAATGCCCCCGACCGTGTGGTGATGAGGGGTTGTGCAGCATCAACAGAAAAGGGGAGTGCCCTGGACGTGTGAAGTTACATGGTCGTGCCACCCTTCTCCAGTCAGCCAGCACACGACCGTGTATGGTTACACGACCGTGTAGCCTTTCTAGTGACTAAGATTGCCCTGGTCATGTAAGATTACACAACCGTGCAGCTTTTCTAGAGCTAGAAATTGGCATGGTCGTGTGTGCCACACGACCGTGCAACACTTCCAGAGGCAAAAATTGGCCTGGTCGTGTGGTTTCACACGGATGTGTAAGCAAGCAGAGGCAGAACATGGCACGACTATGGGACCATCACACGACCGTGTGACCTTGGCGAGAGGGGGAATGCTCTGGCCGTGTGAATCTCACACGACCGTGTCCTGGGCCTTGTGGCGCCCAAAATGTCCTCCTCTATATATAGAGCTTCTTCCCTTTTGAAAGAGGGAGACTCTCCCTTTGGGGAGATCTGTTCTTGGGGTGATTTCTAGTGATTCAGAAGAGGATTTCTGTCCAAGATTCGACTCCAAGAGTGGAGGATTGTTTTCGAAGATCACTCATCGCATTGAGATAAGAATTCCTTTCTGTTCTTTTTTATTTAGATTAGAATGTCTTTGATTTTCATGTCTTCGATTCTTTCCTCGTTCTCTATGGAGTACATTCTTTGCTCTAGGAAGGAGGGAGTATTTATGATGTAAATTGATGTAAGATTCATGGATTTGTCATCTTCTTGACTCAAGGATATTGTATTATTTTGTATCAATCAATGTTGTATGGAGTATTATGTTTTGTGACTAATTATCATTCTTGATTGGTTGTTTGTATTTCTTGTAGAATCTTATTGAGAAATTCGCTAAATTATATGACCGAGGGGCGTCATGACAGGGCTACCCCGCTAACGGACTTTTTAGGGGATCACCTTTAGGGGTGAAGCAAGAACATACAAAGAAGTAGGATGGATTGATATACTTAATTATATATCTTAATATGAATTGATTAGTGATGTGTTTCTATGTTGTATGACCTAGGGGCGTCGTGACAGGGCTACCCTGCTAACGGACCTCATAAGTGTTGGTGCAGGGAAGCATCCGACGATCGAAACTTAGTTTTAATTATGTCAAAGGGTTTAAAGTTAAGTTGTTTTGTTATCTAACATGTTAAATGAGTGTTTCAAGAAAGTCCT
>JBBMJZ010413103.1:10068821-10087878 GCA_037833815.1 Zingiber zerumbet | reverse complement strand
ATGTGGTGTGTGCTAAAACACGTTTCGTGAACTTGCACAACGAAAAATAAAATAATAATAATTCCTAAATTATTACACCACACACACCACACACATACAAGGATACAACATGTCAAACATGATTGCATAATTACATTTTCATGGAAAGTAAATTTACGCTAGGTGTACCTTACGGATGACCTGTAACAAGAAGGGCATTAACCGCAGCGATGTTGTCAAACCTCGCCTCTATTCGTATCCACGTCAAGCTCATCAAGACAACTCCTTAAGCACAAGCTTCTTCTTCGGAAGTTACTAGCCACGAGCGAAGCAGAGGGATCAAGAGGAAGAGGAAGACAAGCACACAAGGAAGAAATATTTTCCTTGTGGTGGTCACGACAACAAGAGGAAGGGCTTCCCCTTGTTGGCAGTGGGAAAGAGAGAGGGGAGAGGGAGAATAGAAGATAAATTGGGTTAAGATTTTCTAAAAACCTTACAAGTCAATTAATAATCTCATGTGTATAATTTTTTCTCAACCATATCAATATATAGCTCTCATTAATTAGTTGGATTAGAAAGCGAGTTGGATTAGAAAGTCCAAATCCAACCCATTATCCCTTAACCAAAAATTTGTCCATTAACCCCTTGGTTTGGTTCACAACTAAACCAAGTTTGTTCATGACTAATTCATGATTAAACCAAATATGGTCCAAGTCTTCCATAAGAGATGTGGTCCATCCGCGCTTCCATTGCGATAAATATTTCCATATTTGTCTTATGTATGATCCAACCAAACATTTATCTCTTGATCTAAGAACTATATTCTTTAACTTGTTTTATGTCTTTTAGAGACTCGTTAGTGCATGTGACCTAATAAGTTCTCGGTTTATCTTAGTCGCCCATAATTAACTACTTAATTATAGAACGATCATGAGTGGCACCTAGTAGTACATCATGATCTCTAATTAACTGGAAAATCATAGTTGATCTTAGAATTAATTCTAAACCCTTCAGCAGCTATAGTGATTTGTGCCTCGTTTCTTTCACTCGTCTTATACCAACTTAGTTCAGAACATGGTCTATGTGTCTTGTCCCTACTAGGCTGACCACGTCACACCTAGCTCAAATACTACTACCTCGTTCTACGAATTCAAATTATTGTACATGTGCACAAGAGTCTTACACTCTTAACATGTGATGCTTTGGCCAAAGACTTTGAGTAATAATCCTAACGAGTGACCATAAAGTATACGTCTCCTTGCATGGAGCGGTGAATCTTTTGTGGGATATCCAAATACCTTCAGACACTTCAACTTATACCCAATGATCCCGGGTCCACATCTCAATAAGATGCTTGCTTAAGATGTTAAAGTATAAGTCTTCGTGACCAAGATGACTTGTATACCTCAAGTTGAAGGAAACTTCCACTCGTGCTGTAGTAAGAACTTCGCAGACATATCTATATATAGAGAGAGAACCATATGAAGTCTTACAGCGAGTCACTCCAATGAACTATTTACCTTAATCAGCATCCAAGTTTAACTCTCAACATCCCAATGTCTCTAACCAGTGAGAAAACAACGACTTGGCCAAATCAAGGAGTATAACTCGTGCTAGTCTTATAGAATTGATGGTTTCCAAATACATCAATTCGACGACTAGGGAAATTTCAATATATCCATCATTGCACATGTAGAGATAATCACTAGTTGCGATCCAATCACAAATTCTCTCATGGTATGAATTATATTACAGATATTCAGTAAATAAGTTTAAGACAATCAAACATATAATATGCACTCAAATAGTGAATCTATACTTATCAAATAAATAGAAAAAATCGTAAGGTGATTGCCTTAGGACATCTCTCAAATTCTAACATGAGAGGTATGTCCGGTTGGACAAAGAGTAGCCCTCCGGCAACAGCGTAGCCGAACGGAAAGCAGAACAATATCTCTACTCATTACATCTCGATTGGGGCTACCTGGCCAAGCAGCGATCACTCAGTTGTGTGTGGACCTACTAACTATCTTATTGTATCTGTTTGGGAGTTTGTGCTACTAATAGTAGAGCATGTTCAACAAACAAATAATACTTTAGAAGCTTCCAAGTTGTCGCATTAGAGAGTTGCATGACTGCTTAAGGAATAGTGTTAGTGACACATTTTGACTTATCTTTTCCTAGGGCGCCTAGGAAAACATATCTACGCTTTGAGATGTATATATGAACACTACAGTGACACTATAAAAGGGGTTCCCATCTTCAAGCGGAGGTATACGCAAGTTTGTTTTCTACACGCATTAGCTACAGTTCTCTATTTTTCTACTCGTCAGAGGGCCAACGACCGACACTGACGCTTTTGTTTTACAGGACTACGTGGAGTTCTCGTTTCGTCAACCTTCAAGCCACATCCCTATCTGGCCATCTTCTTCATTTTTGGAAAGGATCAACGATCGACTATATAGAGACTAACATATAACTTCTACCCATTATAGAAGCTAATGATCAGATAATGCAATGGTATTTTGTACGGTTCACATTAAATGTGGAGCTCATTTGACGATTTTGCAAATGATGGACGCCATTTTAATTTTTGCCCAAAAATCTATGATATGAAAGATCACGAAAGAGTGTAAATTTTGCTATGACACATTATAAAACATTTTCTCCCTGTGTTTTCTAATTTACTCTGGTAATGGAGAAGCTTTTATAGGACTAGATTAGTCATTTTCAGAATTAATCGATTCAAAAAGTTATATATCTTAATCACTATAAAAAAAATGAGTGCAAATTTTTATCATATCTTCGAAAACATTGACTAGATCCTAATTGCAGACATTATTAGTGGAAGTGAACTAGTTAATTAAGTCTCGAAGAAACATACATCCGGATGTAATGGCAACTTGTGACCTAATAGTTCATCCTTGTGACCCTACTAATGGAAGTGATCGATCATTCAAATTGCCATATTCCCAGATTGACGTTGACAGAAGGATACATATAACAGTTTGTGTGCAAGCTAAGGAGCTAAGTTTTAGTCGAACATAAGCAAACTTGGCTTCTTTCAGCGAGCTAGATACATGGATAGATATTAAAACTACTCTTGATCGAAACGTTTTTATGCTTATGCACAGTGCACTGCCCAACCTATTCATTATTATTGAGGAATAACACCGAAAACAGCAAGATCCAAATGCAAAAGCTTGCATGGTCATATCTTTGGAATTTAAACTTGTAGTAAAGAGAGATGATGTGCAGTCCATTGCTGATTAAGACTCTTTGGATGAGTAGGCACATCGATTAATTGAGTGCGTAAACCCGAAGGTAATGTGGAAGCCCACTAGACTACGGTACAAGGGCAATGACGTTTCAAGGTATTTTTCTCCATTAATGGGAGGACAAACTTATTTGATGGCCAATGAAAATTTTCAGTGGGCGCAAAATGATGAGAGCATATCTTTGAACATTATATATATTTTTATTCAAAATGTTCAGTCTATTTATTTACGTAGTTTTGAACAAAAGAATCGAAGTATTTTTAAAAATAAAATCATATTTTATATTGCAAATTTGGTCAAAACTATCGTTGAATTTATAAAGACACAGATATGGTCTTTCTTTTCTTTTGTTTTTGGGAAAAAGGGATGAGAGAATATGTGCCTTTCAATTAGCATTTTATTAAAGGGCTTACTTAAAATTGAAGAATATTCAAAGGTGCACCTTTAAATTTGCCATCGATTTTTAAAACATATCTTTCATCTAACTCACTTAATTGAATCTATCTTACCTAAACAATTAGTCAGTTGATTAATAGTAGTGACAGTTAACTGATCAATAGACTGAAAACGATACCAATAGATTAATCAATTGGGTTATCATAGTCAAATACTTTATCTAAAGTGCTTGTCGATTGATGTTGTAGCCCTACGGTCTAGCTTGATGTGGTAGTCCTACGATCTAGCTGAGTTGGTATTCGAGTAGTAAACTTACTTCAGTGTAAATTGTTGTCATGCATTTTTTATTAAAAGGTATTTAACATGTATAAAATCAATTTAAAGTGATTGTAATCAATTAAATGTGATTTTAGTTGGTTAGTCATTGTCAAATATTTTTAACAAAAAGTAATTAATAAATATAAATGTCTTTTTTTTACTAAATTAGTATTGTTTTATTTATATTCTCATGAGTGTTTTTTTGTATTTATTTATATTTTGTCTTCCAAGTTATATATATGAGGCAGATGAAAATGTCGTATAAAATACAACTTAATAATTTTTCATTAATTAACATTTAAACATAATAATATTAAAGTAAAATATGATATCATTCATCCTAATAATTTAATATTATTGATCCCATAATAAAATATATATAAGTAAATAACAAAGGATATTTTACGTTAATACAACGGTGAGATCAGATATCAACAACGTATTTTCTATTTATAGAGTAAACACGTATGAAAATAGGACGTGAATTTTTTTACCTGTCTTAGAAATTGCTATATTGATACTAATTATTTATTACAAATTTTTAAGAAAATTATTATTTGTCATCTAAGCTTTTGTTATATGTAATCCCATCTCATGAATAATTTGATTGCTTTAACTATTATAATAAATTATGCTCTCTCAAAAATTATCTATACATATTTATATTTTAAATTTGGTGGGAAGTTATTCATTTTTCTATATATAACCATCAAAATACGTGCGAAGTTTTAATTTCTTAAAAACATATTTTTTTTCGCAAATGAAAATTATTTAGAGATAAATAAATATATTTTAGCTTCGGAAATGACCTAAAAGGCAGAAGAGTTGTGAATTGATCAACCAGTACATCATACTTTAATAATTATAAAAAGATGCACTAATGGTTCTCACAATTTCTAATAAATATATTTTTTCCCAAGGATAGATAGATAGTCATTACCTGCGGTGTTATTATAAAAAAAAAATAAAAATAGAGGTTAATTTCTAACAATGAAATACTTATCAGGTTCCTATTTCTTCCGTACACTGGTCACTATTCAAAAGATAAAAAAAAATAAGTATGTAATTTATCCTTCTATAAATGACTATAAGATCGATTGCATGGATTGGCCATATCAACATATAAACTTTTACCATCAAAGGCTAATTTATTTGATCTTCCCATTTTATCTCTCTCCTATTTCCTCTCTTTCCTCTTTTCTCTTATTTTTTTTCCCCTCCTTTACATGTCCCATAGATCCTGAAGCACCTTTGAGAGACAAAAATAGGTAATAGAGGATATCTTTAGACTCTTTATGATTTTAAAAATCTACAATATCTAAAATGGTTACAGGGCATTTGGTACGCGCGTTTTCCATTTTCATTTTCTGAAAAACGCACGTTTTCTGAAAAATAGCGTTTAGTTTGTATTTTTTACGCGCGTTTTATAAAAAAAATAGCTAACGTTTTATAGAAAAATAGAGAATGACAAAAAGTCATTTTCTGTTTTATAGAAAACGCGCGTTTTTCAGAAAATGAAAACGAAAACGCGCTAAACCAAACGCCCCCTTCATTTTTCACATTCATTTTAATATTAACACTCCTGCTGTCTACTCATTCATTTTTATTTTTATTCTTATTTTAAATTAAATAAATATAATTTTAATTTTATCTACACAATTTAACTAATTATTATTTAAAATAAATAATATTATTATTTTTAAATATATTGATTACATAAAATATTTTTTATGTTACGATTGTCATTTATTTAAAATTAAAATATTATTATAAATTTAAATTGAATGAATACATCATATAACAAATGATATTGGTATAAAATTTAAAAACAACATATAAATTAAACGTAAAGATAAACTATGAAATACTAATTCAAGGATTATTATTATATTATGACCAAATATATTCAACTAAGTCGGCACGAAGTTGATGATGTATATGACTGTCACATAGTTTAAAATTTGTCCCGAGATAATTATGAAATTTTTGGTTTGATCCCTGGACGGGTTGTGTTGGTTTGTCACCTTCATCGTTGTATCAATTTGTCACGTAACCCCCTCTAATTTTCAACAATCATGTTGTACAAAATAATGCATGCTAATGTAATATGTTTTAACTTTTTTCTGTACCAATAACAAGTTGGACCTTTGGCAATTGTCCATCGAGTTTGAAACACCCCAAATGCTTGTTCAACATCTTTTCTTGCCATCTCTTGTCTTTCATTAAACAACCTCCTTTTGGTATCTTCCAGACAAGGAAAAGTCTTCATGAATGTAGCTCATTCTGGATATATTCTATTTGTTAGACAATACCCCTTTTTATTTGAGTCTTGTTGCCCGTGAAATTAATCTTTGGGGCATTTCCTTGCAAGATATTATTGATGGGAGATTCGTACAACATATTAATATCATTACATGAACCTACAACACAAAAAAATGCATATCATATCCACAAGTCTTGAGATACTACCATTTCAAGCACGATTGTTGGTGATCCGTGACCTCTTGTAAACGGGTCTTTCCAAGCAATTGGACAAATTTTCCATTCTCAGTGTATAAAATCAAGGCTGCCCAACATTCTAGAGAAGTCATGCCTCTCATCATGCATTTGAAGAAGACGTTGAACATCATCAACATTCGCCCTTCTCAAGTTTCGATCACCAATTAGTTAACATAATCGCATAACTAGAAAAGACACTTAATGACGGTCGATTCACCCATACATAGGTACTCGTCAAGATGGTCGAATGGGAATCCATAAGTCAATTGGTGAATCACAGTCATGCATTTTTATAGGTGTGACAAGCTTTTTCTTCTCGCGGCATCGTCCCTTTGTTGAAAATACGATAAACGACTCTCAAGTGCATTGACTATGTGACAAAATAAATCTCTTCACATGCAAAATAGTCTTCAAAATATTTAATTTGTATACATCGAGTTTGTGGAGAAATAATCATTGAAGAGTCTCACATGCCCCGCTGCACGATTTCTTTAGATGAACCTTCTTCTTCGCCGCATCTCGTTATTATTTTGATATGCTTAAACTATTTATCGGCTTTGTTGAAGTACCAATAACATTAGCTCATTCCTCAGATTATAACCTTCGTCAACAACTTCTGTTGGTGCAGATTGTACTAATAATCTGGTTTTGATGTATGATATATAGGTTAAAGTTAGATGTAATGCTTGTCTAACCTTTTCTACCAAGTGTGCAGGAGTTGACTGGTCTAAGGGACCTGACACTAGACTAAAATCTAGCTTGGTCTATGGGCCTGATAGCTGGTGGGAAGTTCAGATAGGTCTGCGGGGCCTGATATCTAGCGGGAAGTTCAGTTGTGTCCACGGGACCTGACAACCAGCCAAAGTCCAGTTGGGTCAGCGGACTTGACAACTGCGGAAAGACCTGATAGGTCGGAGGTAAGTCAAGTGACTGCAGTTGGTAAGTGAAGGTAAGCAACTAGAGGAGAGATCTAGTGAGGATGCGTTCTCCGTTGAGGGAACTGTAAGCGTTGATCCAACTTAGGTCAATTTGGAAAGTCTAAGTTAAGATCTTGGCTAGATCCTGGTCTCGAGGAGACGAGATCGAATTAGTACCTTGTATGCTATGTTGTGCTAACTCTGTTTTATAGGGTAGATATAATTTTTATTACCCGGACTAACCTTTTCTGGCCCAAGTGAACCGCAGGCGCCCGGACCCGAAAAATCATCCACAAGCTAACGTGGAGCGCGTCAATTGGCCGAGCCACGTGGTCCAGTGCCCAAAGGGGTTCTAGGTGCCCAGAATGGACCTATTTAAAGGCCTTCGACCCAGATCTTTAGAACAACAAGTGCGACAAGTTTCCTTCTTGCTCGGTGCTATGAAAAAGCTCCTGCAGCACTGTGAAGCTCCTCTGACAACCGACAACTCATATTTTCATATTTTCCTTGTTGTCGGTAATCTTATTTTTTTTTTCTTGTACTTATCTTGTAACGCATTTTGTGAACTATTAGTGGATTACCCAACGAAAAACACTTGATGAGTGTGAGTCTTGGAGTAGGAGTCGTCAAAGGTTTGGAACCAAGTAAAACCAACTTGTGTTAACGTTGTTTGTTTCTTCCATTTTCTGCTGCGTAACTTCGTTTTAATTCAAAATTTTCGGCCATCGCTATTCACTCTCCCTCTAACGTTCTTTCCGATCTTACAATTTGATGTTGTTGTTTAATGCATATAATATGCCTAAGTTCAATAATGACTTTGTGTGAAATTAACATAAAAGTGTCTAATTTTTTAAAAACTACATCATATTATGTAAGTTGTGAAATTAAGGTTTGAGGACACAATGAGATATAAGAGTGTATTGTCCTAATTTGGACTGATTTTGATATTCCTAATGTTATTAGTAAGTCTTATCAAAACATATTGATAATTGTATAATGTTTGAATTTTAAAATTTTGAGTATGGTAATTAGAAGAGTGGATTTTGATCAAAATTCACTAATAGTTATGCAATATCTAAATTTTAAAATTTTGGTTATGGTCAAAATTAGGAGAGTGGTCAAAGTTAGGGTAATCCTAGGAATACATTGTTATTAAATGAATATAACATGCCCAAGTCCAATAATAAATTTATATTAGGTTTAAAATGGTATAAATTTTAAAAACTCACCACAACTTATTTAGGTTATGAAATCGAGGATGAAGGATATGGTGTGTCTCAAGTGGCGCATATGAGAGTGTATTAGTCCTAGTTTGGATTCATTTAGATATGAATAAGTCAGTTTCAACTAAAATTTATTGATGATTATACAATATCAAAAATTTAAAATTTTGAACATAATCAAAGTCAGTAGAGTTACAAAATATATTAGTATTATTGTTGAGTTAGTTGTGTCAAATCTGTGCAAAGTTATATAAATTTTAAAAATTTAAAATAATCCATTAGTGAATTTTTTCACTGCCTATATTTATCAAAATATATTCGATTAGCCAAATCAAGACCACTATATTCTTGGAACTTCTTCTATATATAACCCGTTGGGAGGTTTTATTTTATTTTTCCCAGAGAGAAAATAGTGCTTTCAAAAATCATATAAAATGATTTATTTTTCAAAATTTTAAATATACTTTGTGCTTGACTGAACAAGATAAGCATGTGTCTAAACGGAGGGATATTTTAAAAAAGAAATATAAATACGAAAGTACGATGCGTGATATAAATATTAATAAAAATTAGATATGCAATTTAATAAATTATTTAATTTTTATATATTAATTACAAAATATAAAAAATAAATTAAAAATAGTTTTTAATGTTAGTTAACTATTGTTTTTATTTTTAATTTTCATATTTATTTTTAATCTATTATTGATGTGATAAATTTAACTAAATATTTATTCCTTTCGTATGCATGCCAATATTAAGCACATTAGTAATTTTAAAAATATGTTTATTGTTGTAAAACTTTATTAATTTGTTATTTTAATCAAATTATTAAAACTAATTGCACCCCTCGCCATTTTAGTAATGGATGCTTAATATTTATAGCCTTTTTTTGTAATTTGTAATTTAATTTAGATATTTCTATTCATAATATCAAATAAAATTCAAATAGATAGCGTCGTCAATTTAGGTTAGACCCGTCGAGTTGGCCTATCCCGTCAAATAATTTAAGTGGATCGAGTTAGAATTTTATAAACTCAAGCTCGCCGCGGGCCGATCCGCCTAGGCTCGCGACGAGCACAGGTTGACCCGCGACGGGCTTGAATTGACCCGCTGGTACATGTAAGTTAAGTTTTATGCCAATTTATTATCTTTCTTTGTTATAATTTTAAAATAAAAATAGTACTTTTCATCCAACATAAGTACTAGTTTATATCTACTTATATTTAAAATACATATTTATGAATACATTTGATTGATGAACCTACGTTGAAGATATAAAATATTTTTTTAATTTTTAAAAAAATTTTTGATGGGTCTATGAGTTGCTCTACCAAACCCGCAACCCACCTTAGATTGAGTTAGGTTAAAAATTTTTTAATCCGCTAAATTGATGTATTGACCCACCCTATATCATCAAATGATCGGTCTATTATGGGCCGACTCAATCAGTGGTCTATTATGGGCCGACTCAATCAGTCACGGATTGACCTATCTGACAGCATTAGAATTGCATGAAACGGGCAGCTCTTGACCGGGGTGTGTCAATAAAATGCTAATTGGGCCGATCATTGAGTCCAACTACGACAGGGAAGATCCACTCTTGGCGCCGTCATGTAACGAACGGTCCGGATGAAATCATTGGGCAGATGAACGTTCAGAATTTTAAGAATGGAGAGGGTGAGCCCCTTTCCCTCCGTTGGTTCCAGAAACGGAAAAACCCAAATTTAGAACCCCACGCCGCTCTTTGCTCGATCGCTGCACTGGTCGCCCGGCACCGCCTGCTACCCACGATATGGCGACGAGCGAAGAGATGGAAGATGTGAGAGAGGTCCTAAGACTGGCATCGCGGTCGCTTCCTCCTTCAGACGCTGTCCTTGATCTCCTGGACATTGGGGTTCGTCTCTCGCTTCCGTCCTAACTGTTACTTGATTTTGTCTGGCATGTTCGACGATCTATAGTTCAATCTTCAACTATAGGGTTCTCATCTTGTTTATTGATCGCTCATCCAGTACAAAGTTCACTAAAGTACAGTTGTATACTCATATGCCGTCCCCCTTAGTTAGAGACTAAAAAAAACTGATCTTTTACCGTATTTTCTTGATATGTTTCGTCCTCTCATATTTTCTTATGCTAGTGCGTTTGTCAATATGGGATTTCATTTGTAAATGTGTTTGTTTTTAAGGGAGAGAAGGATTTTTTTTTGTATGACTGTGTTTTAATATTAATATGGATTATTTATTTACCTGCATATAAGGCTCCACTATATTTCAGTATTTTGCACGAAGAAAAAAAAAGTAGTGTTTATTGTTGCGGGTATTCTATGGCCTAGGTATGTGCTCGCTGCATCTTCAGATTGTTTGGGGTTCTTGGGCGTGCTTATTCTTTCCCGTCAATTACTGATGCTGTATTGAAGTCTTTCCTTGAAGATCCGGATAATTTCCACAGCAATGCTGGAGAAAATGGAGCTACATTTGTGCGATTTTCAAATTCTTCAAAGGAAACCAGAAACGTTCAACAATACTGTACCATTTGTTTGGGGATTCTGCAATTTGCTCACCAAGATCAAGAACTGATGAAAATGTCAACAAATAGAGTTCCTGTTGATGAGTTTACTCTCACCATCGCTGAACTTGTGAAGAAAGAGGATTATCACATTGATGGCTTTTCTATTGAAGTTTCAATGCCACCTGTAATAGTGGCCAATGAGCGCGCTGTTGGGTAACTTGACTTTCTTGATGATTGACATTTAAAATTTGTTTGCTATATGAGAATTTGTGATTAAAGATGTCAGAGTTCTGGAAACACATGATATAGATTTAGCCTGATTAGCAAAATCAATATTGAATTTAGATCTAACCATAAATAAATGATGTGACCTATAATAACTGAGCTGGAAAACTGATTGGCTGCAATCAATTAGTAATGAAACAAAAAGCTTAATCTTTCTGAGATCACGCAACATTAGCACTTAGTTGGTATTACTGAGAAGGTGTACTTTTTTGCACCTGACAAATGTAATCCTATCAGGAATTTAGCCAGCTCGGTTCAATTATTCAAGGCTTAGTTCAACCCATTGTGTAATTTGGTTAAAGCTCTCAACTTGTCCAATCACCCAAACAACTTACCTCTAACCTAAAGCAACAGTATATGTTGCTCAGATATGATAGTATCCTAGTTATCTTGTCATTGTCTTCATTGGGAGACTTCGTATACCTTTGAACAATAATCGCTGTATGCAGTTGATGTTGTAACTTCAAATGTCTTCCAACTTTTATAATGTCTACTGCTTCCCCATAGTATGTGGTAATTGCATAACTTTGCTTGTTATTTGTAGTTATTGTCAATATACTTATTCTGCCTACTTATCTATTTTTTCTTTTGTTATTTGTAAATGTAGCATTTTGTTTCAGTCCTATACCCCTATTCTTAATGATCTCTTACTACTCTATAGGCTGTACATGAAAAAGAAATATGAAAGTGAAGAGTGGTTTTCAGCAAAGTTCCTACATGAGCACTTATCTGTGAAAGATGCTTTGAGGACATCAACAACTGCTTTACTTGAAAAACATTTGGTAATTCACTCTTGTTATGATTTGCCTCTGTCTTATGTACAGTTTATTAATCTACAGATCATCCATCTTAAAGAATATAGTAGTCTTCCTAATCTTTTTTAAAATTAGTTTATCAGGGTGTTGTATCTGATAGCAACTCATTTCGTATTCGTCTAACATACTCACATCCTGAGGCCTCAAGAAGGCTTCAAAGTTCCTTAGCAAATGATCTTTCTGGCAAGGGTGCGAAAACAGGTTTTTCATATTTTTCTTTGGCCTGAAATTTCAATTACATAAAAAGTGTTGTATTTATTTCCCTCTTCATATAAGATGAATGCAAATATATTATTTTCTATAAGGTAAAGATTTGAATTCATATAAATATAACCACTACAAGATAGAATCTTACTCTTAGAAGTGGCGAAGCCAGATAGTCTCACAAATACAAATACTCATTCATACTTTTAGGTTTTCAACTATAAATAGATGTTAGAGTATTTTTTTAGGTGAATCTTGGTCTCTGTATGAGCATGCTATCTAGTTTAATGGAATTACTTTGGTTTTATGATAACAAAAAGAAAGGTTGTCCAACTGCGTTATGCATTGGACCACCTATTTTTTATGTGCAATATGACATGGTCATGAATCCAAAGGGATTATTGGTTGTTATACTTCATTCAATGGAATATTTTCTGACTACTGCTAGGTTATCTTGGTGTCCTTTTGAAGAAACATGTCTTGGTTTTCAATTGCAATCCTTGCATAGTGTTTTGATGTGATTTGGACTGTTTCATTTGTTTTTGAAGGAACACTACATAATTCAAGCCTGGTTAGTACACATTATGAGATTAGTGAAAAAAATTTCATAGATAAGACTGATGCAAAACATACTTCAAGGACTTCTGATTTGATGTGTTTGTTATCATCATTAAAATTTCAGTAAACAATATGTCTATGTTCTATTCTATTTGGATTTTTTCCCCTATAATTTTGAGGAACTGGGTTGGTCTATGATTCAGATTCATCCTACTAAAATTGATTGAGCTTGACCCATTGATGTCCTAGATGCATTTTCCATTCTCCAAATGTCAGAAATACAATCTAATTGATCTCTAGATTTTGGTGATAGTTCTATTTTGAGGTGTTTTTTTCTGATTTTTGTGGATGCATTTGCAGTAATGAAGAACAATGTGAATAAAGCTAATGATTCATGTGAGGGAATTTTGAGAAATTCAGAACAGCAAACTTGTAATGAGTCAGATGCTGCTATTCTGCGAGCTTTAGATGGGATGCAGGATCATGTATTTTATGAGTGTTTTACAGTACCTCCAGATAAGGTATGTATTTTCCATCCTCTCATAATTTTCAATATTGCAAACGATTTCATATTTCCCATTATCATGACATCATTTGTATTTTCAGACCTTCAAACCTTGTCATCTAACAACTACTTGCTATAGGATGCCGATGTACGTTGGCGGTCGTTACCTGAAGGTACATTATTTTCCTTCTATCGAGAATTTGGGCTACTTAACATATGTTCAATCAAACTGATACATCTTTCTCCAAATATTACATTAATTTTCCCAGTTTAGTATACAAATTCAGTTGCAGTTTGAACCAGATGAATATATGAAATTCAATCAAATTATTCATTATGTGCTTGGTTTACTATTATAACTAGATCCTATCCATCATTGTTAGCCTATATAGTTTAGCACCTATGTAGCACAATTCTTGGTTGAATGCTATGTTTGGTTCCTATGTATAAATACCACACACACACGAGTGTGAGACCTTTTTTCCTCTTGACTGAAGACAAATGCTCTGTCATTATCAAATTGGTATCGAAGTGGATTTATTCCAAGGATTCTCTTTCTACAGCCCCTTTGAGGGGAAGGCTGCCAATTTGATGCAGTGCAATGATCTTCTCTCTCATACTCTACTTCTATGCCACCTCTTTCTCTTCTTATCTTAGATTTTCATCAAATAGATGAACCTGTTGTTTTTGGCTCTACTTCAAACAAGAACCTATGAGAAAATTGTCTTTTCTTTTCCTCCATTGCACCAAAATAGCTACTCTCATCCTCCACTCAATGTTGCCAATGATTAGATTCCTACAATTCTTCCTTCGTTAGCAACTGTGCAGCAAGGATTATATTCTAGAAAAAATGTGGTGCAACAATTAAGAAAAAATGTCTTACATATCTTTAAGCAAACTCTTTATTGCTATAAACAAAGGAAAGACAGTTTTTGAAGTTGATTCTTCATGAGGAGTCTTTCCTTGTGATATTGACCATTTTTTCCACATTTCTTCTTGATTTAGAAAACTTTCTCCACTTGCCTTGACATTGAATTTCACTCAATTTCTCTTCTTATTGGTTACTTTATCCTTTCATGAAGGATGCAAAGTGATTATCCTCTCTTCTTATCTATCCTCTATTGGAGTAGATAGTAAATAAAATTAAGCTTAACCAGGATACCCTTCTTCCATGTTTTAGCAACCCTCTTCAATATAATTCCATTTTCTTAATATAAACAAAACTTCATTTATGAAAGTATGATAGCTGAGTACTCCTATTGTATCAATATTCATCATTTATAGCTTTAACCTTCTGGATTTTGCTGGTTCAATCAATTATATTGTTTCATTCCCTCTTATGTATATAAGAACTGATTTAATTCATAATGCTGGAGAGAATACAGCACATGTTTACAATAATATTTTATATCCTTGTATAGTTCTCACGAAATGTGAGCCAGACCTGCTGGATGGTTGATGACGAACGAATTGGTGAAGCATCTGTTGAGGTAATGGTGTATTACGTTTGAGCTGAACATTTATACCAACTAAGTTAAGTTTGTTTCATATTTTATTACTTATCTTCACCAAGTCAATTGATTGTTTAATTTTCATAAATCTTACAGGAGATAGTTGGAAAGAATATTCTTTCTGTATGCAGAGGTGACAATTATAAATTTCATGCTGCTGGAAGAGAAGACATTGATGTATGAATGTCATGATTCTGGATTTGAATTTAAATTCATTCTTTTAAAAGGTTCAAAATGCATGTTATCTTATTAAGCTGAACTGGTTGCTATTTAGGTACGGATGTTAGGATCTGGACGACCTTTTCTTATTGAAATTGCAAATTCACGGCGCATTCCATCCAAGGTTGACATTGGGCTAATTTCTGAAAAGATAAACAACAATGATCAGAATCATGTGAGTTATCTTTTACATGTTCAAACTGTGTTTTTGCCTAATTGTTTCTAACAATTGCAAGTACAACTGAGCACTTTGATTCCATTCACTCTTTTATTCTGCAGGTCAGGGTGAGAAATCTTAGTCTGATTGGCAATGAGGCATGGACCCTTATGCGTGAAGGAGAGGCAGAGAAGCAGGTTTTTATTAATTGTACAATTTATGTACCGACATTCAAAATTGTATCTGTGATGCTTGTTAACCTTGCCTTGTTCATTTTCATATAGAAGCAATATGCTGCCCTAGTCTGGATTTCTCGCTCACTAACTGATGGTGACATGCAGAACATTTCATCTTTAAAAGACTTGGTATGGTACCTCTGGGTCAGATATTATCCATTATAGCACTGTTAAATTCTACGGTGTTCAAAATTATTTATTTCCCTAGACATCTTTTGGTAAATGAGTAGTAATTATGTGCTTAGAAAAGAATATTAAATATCCATGGATCAGATCATGATTGCTAGTAACTTGTGTTGGTCTTTGAAGTGTTAATTTTTCCAATGCTGAGAGGGTTCAGTCCTACAATGGCAAGATTCATGCTATCTTAACTGCTCATTCGTCTCCATATCCTCTGAGGCATATTTTGAGGAAGGGCAAAACTTAGTGACTCTCGAGTCATTCCCAGAATGTGAAGTGCCTTGGGAGAACAACCACAGATCTAGTCAATTTAAAATATGACCTCATCAGCCAACAATTTCTCCCCATCCACTTTCTCCATCAGTTAACTTTGTCCTCTTTAACATGATGAGTAATATTTCTTTCATTTGTTTTATAGGACATCATACAGAGGACCCCGATCAGGGTGCTTCACCGCCGAAGCCCATTAGAGCGCAAGCGTATCATACATTGGTATGAGAAGTTGAACAATCCTATTTCTTGATTTTATGCTGGAACTAAGAACTGATAAGAAGGCAATAATAAAATTGCCCAAAAAAGTGTCAGGAGAAGTGTTTAATGACTCTATCAATTGTTATTAATTTTATGTCAGCAGAAATCTCATTAAATGATCATGTACCAGGATGTCGATCGAGAAAATTTCGAGTAGTTCCCAGTATTTTCTGCTACATCTTTGTACACAGGTACTAAGTGTAAATGTTGCATCATTTTTATTCTAATTTCTTGTCTATGAGATATAAAAAGAATGTATGCTTTTCTTTACTATTCAGGAAAAAATTTGAGAACCTAGGAAGTGATTTTTCAAGCATATTCCAATGAGAAATAGATCATTTTGTGATATTACCTCTCTTAAACATTTTTCATATACTGCTATCTTTCACCCTCAGAAGTTGTATTACAGGTTTAGATTAATTATGACATGAAATCATGTAATCTAAGTTAAGCATGTTCCACTGAGTGAATAAAATTGTAGAAATAGGGGAATGACATTTTTCTAGGGACCATGGTTTGTTGTTGAAATAAGTTTTCTTTGGTTTACATTGTTGGAATAAGTTAAGAAATAAAAAACAACAATGATAATAGTTTACAACCCACTAATTCTCCCTGCCAAATATTTACACTTTTTTAGACAGATATCTCCTAATAAGACAGGCGCGAGCTTCTTTCTCGCTTTATTTCGATGCATATGGTGTGCCCGTCCTTTATGTTTGCTAGTTTGGATGGTGTAATTTCATTGCTAATTTACTCATTCTATTATTGCATGAGTACATAATTCTCTGCTTCTCTATAACTTGATTCTCAACTACAAACTGTTTTAATTTTATTACTTTTTATATTCTGAGATCAGGCAGGAACTTATATAAAAGAATTTGTTCATGGGGATCTTGGACGAACACATCCCAGGTATAAATCATTCAGTTCAAACAGTTTGTCAAACTTTAAAGATCTACTGGTAGACTTTAGTTCATCTACTTGCTTCGACACACAGTTATCTTTTCTTAGTACTGAACTTAATTGATGTCTTGGTACTCTAAATCGTGAGAAGAAAAACACTTGGCTTTAAGAACTGTGAGTTTTCCGCATCGATCTTCTTGCCGGTGCAAACCGTTTCAGTATCGGATTTCCTTTGTTGCGTCTCTTCTCATCAAATATTTTGGTTCATGCAGCGTTGGTTCCATCTTAGGATGCAGAGCAGAGATACTGCAGCTGGACGTCACTGATGTGAAAATGGACATATTTAATTGATTTTCTGTTTTATGGTAGTGCAGCTCAATTTCTAACGCATTTCCAGAGATCACTTCGTACGTCTTCAGCATCAAGTGGAAGTTGGATTTCAATTTTACCGAGTCAGAATGGATTCCAGAGATCAAGAAACTCAACATTTTCCTCCAAATATCAGCTTTTAAGATTGTATAATCCCAGTTTTTTTTGCCTTCAGATTAATTGCAGTTTGGTTAGCTTTGATTAGAACAATGGTAAATATTGTGTTCTATGCTGGTGATTATATATATATATATATATATATATATATACATTTTTTTTTTTTTTAGAGTTAGGGTTTAAAATTTAAAGTTAGTAAGGAGGTTTAAGATTTGAATTATAGTATCAAAGTTATTTTTTTTAAAAAAATTAAACATGATGCCCACAAGCTTATCTTAACATATTTATTTATGGTGCTCACCTTATGACCACAAAATGTAAATCGTTTTTCTTTATTTTTTTTTTAAAGTTTCAACAACAATAACAACTAATTCTTTTCCCACTAGCTAGGGCTGACTATATGAATTTTTTTACGTCATTGAGCTCTATCTTCTATTATATTATCATCTATATTTAAATAAATTTTATTTTGTTTAATTATTACTAACCAAGATTTTTTTTTATTTTCTTCTTCCTTGTTTGATATGCATATTTATGGTAGCTTTACATTGTCTAACTGGAGCATTTATTGGTCGTCTAAGTATATGTCCATATCATTTTAAACGTGTCTTTTGAAGTTTTTTCTTAGTAGATGCAACTTTGAATTTCTTTTTAATGTTTTTATTTCTTATTTTATCAATTTTCATATGTCCACACATTCACATTAACATCCTCATCTCTGCAACTTTCATCTTCTGCTCGTGTGCTCGTGTCATAGCCTAATATTCAGCTCCATATAATATATCATATTTAACTGTAATTTTATAGAACTTACTTTTAAGTTTAAGAGGTACTTTACGGTCACATAAAACATTCGACGCTCTCCTTCATTTCATCCGTTCTGTTTGTATTTTATATCAATCAACTCTCTCAATTCCTCCATCGTTTTATAAAAATGATCCTAAATATTTAAATCTCTCGGTTTTGGGCAACTCGTCCTCTCTTATTTTAACAATTGTTTCATTACTTCTAATATTGCTAAACTTAAATTTCTTATATTCTGTCTTTAATTTACTAAACTTAAAACCTTTTCCTTCTAGTGTTTTTTTTCTAAAATTCCAGTTTAGCATTTATTTTTTCACGTGTTTCATTTACTAAAATAATATCATCTGCAAACAATGTACACCATGATACTGTGTCTTGAATGTGCGCAGTGAGTTCGTCCATGATTAGTGTAAAAAGATATGAACTTAGAGCTGATCCTTGATGTAATCCTATCTTTATTGGAAATGTTTCAGTTACTCCGCCTGAAGTCTTTACTCTGGTCGTTACATCCTCATACATATCCTTAATTAGTTCAATATATGTTA
>JBBMJZ010413103.1:10057225-10068721 GCA_037833815.1 Zingiber zerumbet | reverse complement strand
CTTAAAATGATCAAGAGAATAAAATATAAAATAAAAATTATTTAAATTTCTCTTAAATCATTTTTATTGCTATATCTATTTGTATTTTTTCTAACTTTAACCCAAGTTATTATTACATCAAAAAGGAGAAGATTGCTAGTGCAGTTGGCACTAATGATCAAACCTAACTTTTGATGAATGATAAAAGGATTAAAGTTAGATGTGTTATGATCGAATTTTTCTACCAAGTGTGTAGGACTTGTCTGGTCTGACACTAAGCTGAAATCATTTGGAGGACCTGATAGCTAGTGTGAAAGTCCAAATAGGTCAAAGAGTGACCCGATATCTGGCAGAAAATCTGGTTGGATTTGCGAGACTTGACAGCTGGCCGAAGTCTAATTGGATCTACGTACCTGACAACTGGCAGGAAGACCTGATGGACCATAAGGGATTCAAGTGATTCTGTGTGGTAAGTAAGATAAGTCATTAAAAGAGAATGTTCTAGTGAGGACAAGTCCCTATTAGAGACTTTAGGCATAGATATATTTTAGATCCATTTTTAAAACCTAAATTGTGGTCATGACTAGTTCTTGGTCTTGGAAAGATAGGAACTAATTAATACTACTATTTTATTATTGTGCTAACTCTGTTTTATATGTTACAATTTACTTTTGGAGTAACATGTTTTTGTAAGAGTTAGAAAGCAAATTCAACCTTGGTGAACAATGCTCAAGGCGTCTTCTGGTCAATTGGAGGTGCCCTGAAGGCTTCAGCTGCAAGTTTGCGCAGAAAGGTGAGAAGGCACCTCCTATGTGATTGGAGGCACCTTGGAGCAAGGTATGAAGGCCCCTCGAACTACTTGAAGACACCGTCAATGGATAGAGATCGAAGCTCACTTCAAGAGGTTATCGAGACTGCGGCATTCGGGATGAGATTTGGGTCTGGAGGTGCCTCCATGTGCTTGGAGGCACCCTCAATGCTCAATAAAAGAGCCATTCAAGTAGTGTTTCAAATACAACTCATATACATGATCTTTCGACATTTCAGTTGCTCCGACTTCATACTACTGCCATGTTGTTATGGTGCTAAGTCCAACTACTATGGACAGATAGAGACCAATACACGAGCACATTCAGATCTTTGTCTAAGTGTTTGGGTAACGATTTTAATATTGTCGACAATTTATTTACTTGCAAAAGGAAAATGTAGGGTGTTACACTTTCTTAGTATTTTTGTATTTGATTACCCTTTGGGCGATTTCGGAAGAAAATTTAGTGGATTGTCCATAGATAGGTCTGAGGACTAGGTCTTAGAGTAGGAGTCGTCGAAGGTTCTGAACCAAGTAACTCCTCGTATACTTGTGCTTTTATTTTCTCGCATTTTATTTAATTCCGCTACGTACTCCATTTTCAAAACCTAAAAAAATAAATTTTTAAAACCACGTGATTCACCCCCCCCCCCCTCTCACATGCGTAACGATCCTACAAGTCTCATAACTTCAAATCTTAGATTTTCTAAAGGTTTAGAAACTCTAAATCATTGTTGGTGCAATGATAAGAAGTAGAGCATGTTTTGAGGGGGAGGATATCATTAAAGACATGATTTGAGAATTTAAAACTAATGCTCTAGCATGAGTATTTGATGATGGATGCTCAGGGGTGAGCATCAAGGACAATGAAGGGTATGATCCCTTCATTGTAATGTTATGAATAACAAGTGTGGTTGTGAACAATACATGAGATAAAATTTTGGAAGAAAATTTTTGATGTGTGCCAAAGGGGGAGAATGTAGGGTTTAAGTTAAAAAATTCTTCATATTCAAAGGGGGAGAATGTGAACTCTCATGTTAAAGGGAAGAATATAGGAAACCATCATTCATGCTTTGGCATGAAGAACAAGTTGGGGCAATTGGATGAGCCTAATATCAAATAGGAAGAGATTATTAGTGTAATTGTCCCTGAGTCAAAGTTGACCATTTGACTTAAGCTTGAGTTTTGATGTTTAACAATATATAGAGATTGCAAGTGCAATTGTCCATTAGGGAGAATGTTAGTGCAAGTCTCCTCTGGTCAAAACTTGACTAGTTTAAAGTGAGAGAGTAGTTAAGTAGGTCAAGGTTGACTAGATACTTGACTAAAAAAGTCCTAATTGGAGGATAGACAAGGGCAAGACCAACGTGATGGTTGGAAGAAGAAGAAAAAAACTAAATGGGTCAATGTTGACCGGACACTTGGTATAGAAAGTCTTGGTGAGTGAAGTCAGGCAATTGGCAAGTCCCTGTGAGTGAAGCTGGACAATGAGAAAGTCCTGGTGAGTGAAGCCAAGCAATTGGAAAGCCCTAGTGAATGAAGCTAGACAATAAGAAAGTCCTGGTGAATGAAGCTAAGTAATTGGGAAATTCCAGTGAGTGAAATCGAACAGTGAGAAAATCCTAGTAAGTGAAGATAGACAGTTAAAAAGCTTGGTGAGTAAAGTCAGACAGATGGGAAGCCCTAGTAAGTGAAGCCAAGAAGTGGAAAGTTTAGGTGGGTCAGTGATTGACTAGACACCTGATGATTGGAAAGTCTAGGTAGATCAACGGTTGACCAGATACCTAGTGATTGGAAAGTCCAAGTGGGCCAAAGGTTGATCGGACACTTGGCATAAGGTGGAAAGTTCAAGTGGATCAAAATTTGACCGAACACTTGGTGAAGGAATCCCAATAGGTCGCGATTGACCGGATATTAGGAGACGAAACCCTAGAACTCAGGTTTAGTAGCTACGATTGTCAAATTGATTGAGACAATTGATTTGGCAGAGCTTAAGCAATTAAGTTCCAGCTTAATCGCTTAAGGCTCAAAATTACAAATGAATAGAAGGATGTTGATTCGCTTAGGGTAAGCAATTCATCAGGCCTTAAGCGATCAAGGTGGTCGCTTAAGGTCCTTTTTGTGAATAAACAACAAGGTGCTAAAGTGATTACCTTAATCGCTTCAGCTATAGTAAGCGATTAAGTAGGAAAGTTTAATCATTTACGACGTTTCTCGTGATTGAGCAGAAGGGAGCGAAATTGATCAGGTTAATCGATTCTACCCCTCTTAAGTGATTGGAGTAATCACTTAAGTTCAAAAATATAGTCGTTTTGAGTAGGTTGCTGACGTGATGATCGCTTAAGGAGAAGCTTAAGCGATTAGAGGCATAAAGGTAACCCTAGAAAAGGGTTTTCACGACAGATTGAAGCAACGTTCTTGGTACAACACTCAACGTCAGTTCTTGGGAGTTTTTGGAGTTTAGTGTTGTTGCATTTCCATCTATCAAGAGGCAGATTCGAGAAACAAGAAGAGAGCAAGCTAAGATTTCATTGTTGTAATCTCGTGTAAGATTTCATTGTATTTATTCTTGTTCTTCTTGGTGTATTTTGTGTTGTAAGTTTGCATGAGGTTTCTTTGTCTCTGGATTGTTTCTGAGAAGGAATGTTTTCATAGTATAGATGTGTGCACTGTGTGGATCATTGGATTAGTCACATTAAAAAGGTGGATATTAAGTAAATCCTCGTATTAGTATTAGAGAGTTCTTCTCTTTAAGTATTTTGCTACAACTCATCTTTGTCGAAGCAAGAGAAGTTATTCATCCCCCTCTAACTCTCCTTGGTCCTAACAATTTCTAGAATGTACAGTAGCTACTTGCTAGTTTCTATACGTTATAGAAATTAGTTAGTAGTTTTTATACGTTGACAAACTATTTAGTAGTTTCTATAACAGTGCTAAATTAGGAATATTTTTGAAATAAAATTACAACAGAGGTGCCCATTTATTTTTTTTTTAAACAGAAAGCTAATATAATTTTTTTTTTATAATTTGGTACGCCCTGTTTAATTTTGCTAAAAAAAATACTAGCTACTTCTTTTCTTAAGTAGGAAAGGAGGCATTTTGCCTTAAACCTACAAAATTCAGATTTCAGTTTGTTCAAATTATAGTAAGCTCAAGAATTGAGCCTATATATATATATATATATATATATATATATATTAAAATTAATATGTTGAGAAAATTATAAAATTTGAAAAAATAAATATGCGAATGAACGAGAGACCTATTTGTTAACATTTTAGTTAACCACTTAAGATTCAAAATTTCAAAAACATGTACCATTTTCTCATTATACACTTCTCTTCTTTCTAGTTCAATTTTTATTTTATCCATTAAAAAAATTGACTATTTTTAATTTACTTTATTGAATTAGGATCTTAAGGCATAGATACATAAGTTTGCTACATTGATTTTAATTTAAAAGGATTTAGAGATTTCTAGGTTTGTTAGTCCGTTTTTATTCTCAAGAATATTAAATCATTTCAAACTAAAATTAATGTACTATAAATTTCGTTAATGTATTTATATTATCAAATTGATAATGTAAACTATGAACGGTGACTTTTTAAATTTGTAAAAATTTGATAAAATTTATCATACTTTTATAAGTTAGAGGACAATGATATTACTAACCAACACCACTAATGGATTCTTAGGATTTTCTTAATTTAAAAAATATTAAAATTTTAAATTTTCAAATGACATAGGTCTATTTTTCAGTTTTGGATAAATTGATTGATTGAAGGTAGAGAGTTACTTAATATATTTATACCTCTTGAAAGTATCTATGTCTTCAAATTTATTATCTATGTCTTCAAATTTAAATTTGAGTGTAAATTGTCCGGAGTAAATTTTTGAATGAATTGAGAAGTATACAAGAAAGCGGTAATGCATTTTAGAATTTTAAAATTTCAGCATGTGAAATAGATAATACTTAAATGTTGAACACGCCGTCAAGTATCACTGGCTCCGTATCGTGGGCTCATTTTCCTAATGACCCAATTGGGCCTGTGGCCAACAATCTAAGAACTGAGGCCCACAACAATCTTCAGTTGTCTATAAATTTCCCGCCCTTTATCTGGTTTGATACCGCAGGAGTAACCGCCCTACCGCTCGCTCTCCCGCTCGCTCGACTGTCGCTCTCGTTTGGGGGTTTAGGATTAGGGTTCCGGCGTTTCCCCCAAATCATTCGGGGGAGCCATGGCCGACGAGGATTACTTCACCTCCATGCCGGAGGTATATCTCAGCCCCGCCGACGTTCGCCTGATCATCGACTCCTTCCCCATCAACCAGCTCCGTGGCCTCATCGCCACCGCCTTCTGCCGCGGCGACCAAGACATCGTCTCTAATGTCCGCGCCATCGCCGACCGCGACCTGTCGATGCGGACGATCTACATTACCAGCCTATCGACGGAGACCGCCACCGACGACCTCATCTACCTGTTCTCCCCCTACGGCGAGGTCGAGCACGCACATGTCGACTTCGACGGCGACACTGGTAATACAATGTGCACCGGATTCGTCACCTTCCAACATGCCGACGGCGCCGTTCTCGCCCTCAAGGAGCCTTCCAAGAAGATCCATGGACGGATGGCTTTCGCTCGTCGTTTCTTCGATGGCAGAGGCCTCACCTCCTCTTGCTCGACCCGCATGGTATTTGTGGGCAATGTTCCCCCCGACATGCGATGGGATCGTCTCCTCGCCCATTTCTCCTCTTTTGGAGAGATCGAAGAGGGCCCCTTAGGGATGGATCCGCAGACGGGAGAGTTCATGGGGTTCGCCATCTTTATCTTCAAGAACGTGGATGGGGTGCGGAACTCGCTCTTGGAACCTATCAAGAACATCGATGGCCATGTTCTGCGGTGCACTTCAGTCTATAGTAGCGGCTGGAAACCAGGTGCTCCTTTGGGTGGCGTCCCCCAACCGGACCACCGCCTTGCTGGTGGTATTGGATTACCTGCTGCTGCCGGACCGACCCACCTTCCCAACCCGAGCTTTTCATTTCCACAGCCGCTTGGTGGTGTTGTAGCTTACGAACAAGGTATTGGTCCTGGCTTAGATGGGCTCGTAGGTTATCCATTGATCTCACATCTCAGAGGGGCTCCTTACACTGTGATGTATTACCCTCCAGCCGATTCCAATCCTGGACAGAGGGTTCCTGGTGGAGAGACGGATCAGAACATTCCACTTTCTTCTACACCATATATTATTCTGAATTCAATTCCTTTGATTCTTAGTATCTATATCATTGGCCCTGTTCTATGCCTAGAAGATTGCTTCATAGTGTAGTAAAAGATTGCTTGACTCAATTCCTTTGGAGGAAATAATGTGTATTTATTCTGGTAAAGTTCAAGATTGATTATAGCCTCAAGAAGCACGATGAAAAGTAGCGAATGAAGACAGATTAACATATCAGAGGGGAATTGGAGACATGGATTTTGATATAAAAACTAAATTCTCTTACTTTTGCACCTGTTTTGATATAACTGTTCATCATCTTTTTTTGCAATGATCATTGCTGTGCATTGGGTAGAAAAGAAAGTTTGAATTTAGATCATTACTGCTCATTGGGTAGCGAATAAGAATCTTGTTGCCTAATGGCACAGTTAATGATTATCAATAAATCTTTTGCATCAAACTCATCTTCCATTTTCCTTTAGGGATCATGGTTGTTGTTAATTATCCTATTGCTCATTCCATTATATTCCATAATCAACTTTTAAAATTATTTTTCACATGAATTAGTGTTTTTTTAATCTCTTATTGCTTCAGGAACTTTCAACTGTTGAGAGATTGTTGCTGTGGCATCAACAACAGTGCTTCAATACTGAAGTAATCCCTATGCTCTTTGTTCGTTTGTTCTCCGTGTGTATTTTCTAACTACAGCGAGATTCATGTTTTGTAACTATGATTCTCTGTGATTCATACATAGCTCGTACATAGTAAAACTTGCAAATTTGTGCTGAAATCTGATATTGTTTCTGCCAATGTGTCTGGAAATATTATAAGTGGCGAAGCAAGCAAACAGGTTGTCTAGAAAGAATTCAAAGCTTCGAAATCACTGTTTAATCGGATAGAAGTCTTTAGCAAGCAAACACGGAAACGTGGAGAAGCAAGCAAACAGGCTGTTCTTCCGATTCTGCAGGTGGTTGAATCGTCTTGGTCAGGAAGAAGAGATGTATCCGTCGCCAGTGTCGAGAACCGTCCAGTTTAATTCGGGACAGGCTCGTGCAATGGAAGGCATGATGTGGCGGCCGAGCAGGCTGCCGGCGGTGACCCTGTACGCTGCCTCCGTCAGGTGTAACCCGTCCCATGATATCTGCCTCGACGGATCGCTGCACACGCTGCTCCCTTCTTCCCCGCACCACGCCGTCGAATTCAGGTTGTAGTCGCCGCCGCCGGATCCGCAGCACGCCGCAAGCGGTGACTCCCCGAATCCTGCGCTCGGTTAATACATGCATCGCCCGTTGAATTTTGTCCTTGGAAATAATTGGACGGTTTCTGCGATCTCACCGTGGTCCTGAGGAGAAGCGTAGATCTCCATGGCCGCCTGGTAGTAGTCGGCGTAACTGATGGTCACATCCGGGTGCCGGCGGCGGAGCCGCCTCAGCTCCTCCTCCAGTAGGCGGTTGTGGTACTCGGCGAAGTCGTTCAACCACTTTATGCATCCCGTTCGGGGATCGTAACTATCTCGCTTCTCGTTCTGGAACCGGCTCAGGTACGCGGCAGAGCAGCCGATCGGGAAGTTCCCCGGCACGACCATCGTCCTCACGCCCATCCCGATCAATTCCTGTTCATAAAAATTGAATGGAATCTTTTAGAAGAATTTCTTAATTGATGGCGGCGAACAAGTGCGCGTTAAGCTCACGTCGACGGCGGAGGTGATGGCGCGCACGACGTCGGGGACCATGGCCGTGATCTCAGTGAGGTTTCTTCCGGCGGAGAAGGGGTGATTGTAGTCGTTCCCCCCGATCTCCCCCACCAAGAAGAGGGCGTCGCTCATCAAAGCGGCGCAGCCTGAGGCAGAGGAGCAAAGAGAAGGCAGGAGGTGTCTGAACCACTCGAGCTGCGCGCTCAGGGAATAGTTGGTCCACTTAATCTCCATCCCCATCGACTCGAAGTAGTGGACGTCGAGCGCGGTGGCGCCGGCGACCGCGAAGTTGACGCCGCCGCCCCCTGCTCCGCCGGCCAGGTACGGCCTCACGAACGGCAGCCCCATCGCTTGCGCTGCAGTATATATATGAATTTAATTCGGCTAGAAATGAAGGTAATTAATCAGTTGGAGGATGGCTTGTACCGATGAAGTCGATCATGAGTCGACCGTCGGAGAAGCGGCCGGTGGGGCTGTGGAAGAAGGTTTCTCCATAGGGAAGGCGGCCAACGCGGCTGCCGTTGCTTCCGGTGGAGAGGAGGAGGTTGCCGGTGTCGGCGAGGGAATCGCCGAAACTGAAAATGGAGGTGTAGCAGCCGCTGGCGAGCTGAGCGTGGAGGTAGGCGAGCGCGAAGAGGCGGAGGGAGAGGGAGACCGCCATGAAATGGCTGTCGGAATCAATCGTAGTCCACACCAAATAAACAAAACTGGATTTATGCAACCAAAGCTCAGTTATCTTGTGAGAAAAGGTTCAACAACACCAACCTTTATTCAATACTACGAAACTAATCCTAAAAAAGGATAAATTAATCTTTAAAATATCTTTTATTATTTATGAATGTTTTACCACTCACACCTTAATCACAATTTGTTAGACTAGGGTGTAAACTCACCCCATTTGTCACTTGCTTTTTTAGTCACCGTGAGTTACTTTTTCCGTATTGGTCCTGGGGCAGGCTAGTGGAGGCATTGGAGATAAGCGTATTCATCTTTTACCATAATTTGTTAGAGTAGGGCTTATATGGGGGCAGTCATCGGCACGGTCTTGCTAAGAAGCATGACCAAGCTGTGTTACTTTCTGAGGCCTCCGTCATATGGTTGTATTCACAGGGTATGGGCAGGTCATGCCACATAACATAATCGTGTTATTGAAGACGACCAAGCCGTGGTCTTTTCTAAGAGTTCCTACATGCAGTTGGCACGGGCATGTCGAGAAGCACAACCTTCATTTTGGAGGCGCTAATTAATTCAAGATTTTCAGATAATATGTGGTTTTTTGGTATAAAATATCATATATGCTAGGGTTGTATAAATAGGAATTTTGTAATCCTAAAATAATAATTCTAGTCAAGAATTATTGGTCGTTTTGTAGAGTAGACACATCATCAGATCACATTAAAATTCTTGCGTTGATTCTTCTCATCTTCTTTTGTTCTTTTTGATTTTTACACAATTGTTGCAGCGCGATCTCAACAACTAGTATTAGAACGAGGTTGAACATTTATGAGATCTCTTTTACAAAATTTGATATGGTAAAGTTTGATGGAATTGGAAATTTTGGATTATGGCAAAGGAAGGTTAAAGATTTGTTGGTGCAACAAAGCATGGTGAAGGCGTTAGGCGAAAAGGAACAAGATGGGATGGAGAAGACAGACTAGGAGTAGGAGTGACAATTTTTGACCTGACATGAAAACACGACCCGAACTAAACATGAAAAAATCAGTTAGGGCCAGGTCTTATTGGATTCAGGTCGGGTTCGGGTTGACCTAATTGACACGATTAATAAATGGGTTGGGTTTAAGTCAACCTGAAATGACCCGATTACAACCCTAAACCTTTTTATAAATATTTTTGGGTTGAGTTCAGGTCAGATTCTGGCTGAATTTGGTTAAAAAAAGTAAATTTTTATAAAATGGGTCTTTTCAGGTCAGGTTCGAGTTGAGTTTCGGTTAAGATGAACATGATTTTATAAATGAGTCATTTTAGATCGGGTTCGGATCAAATATAGATAAATAGGTTGGGTTCAGATTGAATAATTTGACCTGAATATTAATCAGGTCGGGTTTGGGTTTTGATGTTCCAACCCGTCAACCTGCCAACCCGAACCTAACTGAAATTGCCACCCATAACTGGGAGGAACTATAGGCAAAGACAATGACAATGATTATGTTTTCTGTTTAACGGGTGAAATGATGTATCATGTCATAGACGAGGAATTATCGGTGACAATTTGGTAGAAACTGGAAAGATGATATATGTCCAAATCGTTAATGAATAAGTTTTATCATAAGTAGAAATTATTTGAGCTTAAGATATCAGAGGACATATATGAGTCAGCATATTAACGTATTCAATCATATTATAAATGATCTTAAACGAGTTGATGTGAAAATTGAAGATGAAGACAAGACATTAATATTGTTGAATTCTCTGTTGTCATGTCCTACGTATGAGAATTTGGTTACAACTCTAATGTGGGGAAGGAAACTCTCAAATTAGAGGAAGTTACAAGTGTTATGTTGGGTTTTCATCAGCAAAAGAAAGCTAGCGATGAGATTTTTCAAGGTGAAGGATTTGTTGTGGGAGGTAATCAAGAACGGGGTAAGAGCAAGACTCGATATGGGTTGGGTAACAATAACAAAACCCGATCTAAATTGAGAAAGAAGTTGATCACATGCTACAAGTACAGAGTAAAGGGTCACATCAAACGGGATTGTCCAGAAAAAAGAAAGTAAATGCAGAGAATAAAGATGAGTTATCAAAGTCTCCAAATATAGTGGAAGAAGAAAATTCAGATAGCGACGATGGTAATATGCTCTTTGTTTCATTGGTCTCAAAATAGTTGACAGATTCTTGGACTTTGGATTCAACATGTTCTTATCACATGACATCTAACAAAGATTGGTTTGACACCTATAAGTCAGTTAATTTTGGTTCTATTGTGATGGTTAACAATGCATCCTGTAAAGTAATTATACTAGGGAATATCATAATTAAGATGTTTGATGGTGTGGTCAGAATGTTGCGCGATGTTAGAAATGTACCATATCTAAGAAAGAATTTTATTTCATTAGATACACTAGATAACAATAATTATAGTTACAAATCTACAAGTGGAATAATGAAAGTCAGTAAAGGTGCTGAAATGACATACTATCATAGAATATTTACAAACTGTTAGGTACCACAGTTGTACGTGGAGTTGTTGCTGTATAATCTTAATCAAATAATATAGTCTTGTGACATATGTGACTGGTTTATATGGGTAAGTGTGAGATGTTGGAACTTCATAAAAGAAATTTGTTGAAGGGTGTCAAAACATGCAAACTCGATTTCTGCAAGTATTATGTTCATGGAAAATAAAACAGAGTACAGTGTAAGAGAACTATATATAAGACAGAGGGAGTTATTGATTATATTCATATAGATCTCTGAGGATCAACTAGTGTCGCATCATGTGGAGGACATATGTATTTTGTGAGTTTCATCAACGATTACTCAGTTTGAGTGTATTTCATGTTGGCGCAATCAACCTCAAAGGTTTTGATATTTGTTTAATAATATAGTTAATGGAGTCTGGTCAAGGTTGACCTAGTTAAGTGAGAAGTCTAGTTAGTCAAGGTTGACTGGATAACTAGCAAAGGGACAATCTAGTCACATCATGGTTGACCAGATGACTAATAAAGGGAAAGTCCAAGCAAGTCAATGATGACCGGATGTTTGGCAAGAGAAAAACCTTACGAGAGTGAATCCTAGGTAGTAAAAGTCTTGGAGGAGTGAACTCCAAGTAAAAGGAAAA
>JBBMJZ010413103.1:10040238-10052079 GCA_037833815.1 Zingiber zerumbet | reverse complement strand
ACATGTGTATCCTGCAGTCCTGCACAACTCAAGTACACATATCAAATACAAGGGTGAACCTAACTTAAACCCTTTGCTCAAACACCAAAACACATGGCCCCACGGACCATTAGGATTGCTCCAACATATACCAATGGCCACTAATGACTCTCTCTCACCCACACATGCAAGACAGGATATACTAACGGTCACTAACGATTCTCTCAACCATGAATGAGAGACAATGGTCGATATGATATACTAACGGTTGCTGACGACTCTCTCAACCACGAATGGGAGACAATAGTCGACATGATATACTAACGGTCACTGATGACTCTCTCAACCATGAATGAGAGATAATGGTCAACAAAGTAAGAAACTAAGAGTCTAATAGGATCCTCGAAATCCTACATCATGGTATAATTCTACTAATGTATAGGCATGAGACTATATAACAAGGATCTACTAGGATACTCAATACCTATATTACGATATAATCCCACTAATATCTGGGCAGAAAATAGACAATCATGTCTCCAAGTTACTAGTCACCTAGCATTAATATCTCGACTAATTACTTGGAATCATCTTAGATATAATTAACAATAAGATCAAGATCAAGTAATCCTAGGGGCTGATTCAAATGAAAAAGCCTAGTGGAATATGTTACTACTAGAGAGTGATTTCCATTCAAGTATAGGTTAGCACCATCTTACTAATATATATGCTCTCACACCAATATACAACTATACTATATATAATATCAATACCCTGTAGACACAAGCCTAAGTATATAACCATATTATAATATAAATGCACGGACATAAGTCTACAACTAGACTATGATTTGGTACTATCATACATATATATAAACCGAATCATGAATAACAACTAAAATTGCATAGCTATCAACAATATATCAAAGTATAAGAACAAATAATCAAGTATAAGAACAACTTATGAGCAACATAGAACATATTTAAGGTAAGTGAGTAACTGCGATCTAATCAAAATGTGACAGTAAATCATTATGCACTATAATCAAAGCTTCTTAAAAAAAATGTAGATCCGCTACATTAACGACCCTCTTAATGTCGGTCTCACGGATATGGAGAGAAGTACATGCAGGTACACAGGCGTCAGGTGCATGGTGGGGTAAACCCCAGGTCGTCAGTTCCTGATAATCGACCCTGACCATTACACCAGAGATGTCATGAGTCCACTGTCTATGCTACGCCCTGGGGGCTAAAAAAAGTTAGTAATAATTAAAGCTTCTCAAGAAGATAAGCAAGATCTACTCACCTCTAATATAGAGCATCCAAATCGTCTTCAAGTCCAAAGTCTGGCTCGAGCTCCAGTCCTACAAGTATATGACACGAAGTCGGTCTAAGGATCTATAAATCATTTAATCAACATATTGATTATATTAGTCTATTACTATCCAATTCTCGATCATCTAATTAATTAATTTATGTAAATTAATTATAAATATCTAATCAATTAAACTTCACTATTTGATTCATCTTAATTATCTTAATTTAATTAATAACTTAATTTAATCATTTAAAAAAGTTCACATAGGTGATTTACTGTTATTAATAAAATTAATCAAAGCTATTAATCCAATTAAACTCAGTATACCTTAAATAATATTTATCCATTTAATAAACATAAGTAGTTAATAAATTATTATTCAATTAACTAATCCAATATTAAACAATTTCATCTACTCTTAATTATCATATTAAGATAATTTTAACACAACTATTAATATAATTAATCAAAATTAACTAAACAATCAGAACTTCTATTAAACTACTAATCCAGTCGTTACCAAATCTTTTTCTCCAGCAGCTCAAGGCGGTGTGGGCTGATCGGTGGTCGGTAGCATCAACAGAAGGGTGGACCTTCTTCTTCTCCGGTGACTCAAGAATGTCGGTGGTGGCTGCAACGACGATGGATAGCAACACCATCGTTGAGGTACAATGGCGGCATCGTCGGCACAGAAGGGATAGGTGCGCCACTGGTCGCTCATGACGGGGACCCCGAAAGGAAGTAGTGAGACAATCGCTACTCCCCGACGATGAAGGAAGCAACAGCGGTAGCGGGAATCACCGCTAGCCGGCGCGACTATGAACGGCAGAGGGCAGGAGACGCCCGACGATGTCCAGCGAAGGCATCAAGTGGGAAGGATGGAGAACGACCATGAACATTGGGGAGAAGCAGTGGGCGCCATCGGTAACCAGCGCTACAACGGCAGAGGCGCGCGTGCGCGTAGGGGAGACGGCGTCGAATGTCGTCGTAGGATAACTTAGGTTTTGATTAAACAAAATTTAAGATTTATACTCAATCAACTCCCATTTTAATGGGATATTCTAAATAAACCTTATATATTATCCGTTTATCCCAATAAAAATAAAAACAACTCAATAAAAATTCAGAAAAATCCTAGCAAATCTCTAAAATTCATCTATACTCATTTCTTGATAAATTATCACTAAAATATATTTAATTATTTTCCTTAATAAAATTTAATTATGTTATTTTTTAATTATTTTATTTTTATCTACATTTTTAATATATTACAGTATCGGAATAATATTTACCATTTTTGATATTTTGGCATATACTGAAATACTCAATATATTTTTTATAAATTAGTTATTATTTTATTTAGGCTTAAAAGTTGTATAGGGCAGGCTACAATTTACATAAATATGATAATAATCTCAACTACACTAACTTGAGATTACATATAAATTATTTAATATTTTTAAAAGTTGCATTGGAATATTAGCGAGATAAAAGTTCTTTCGTTGAATCCTTTCTCAACCCCTCCATCGTCTTTGTCGCCGACTCAAACAAGAAACCAAGCTACTCCTCCCCACCTTAAGCTTGTCAATGTCCTTGATGAGCATCATAACTATTACTTGCACAAATTAAATTAATAATTTCTATTCAATCGAACCTCTTAACCTACACTAAGATAGTATTGTGATCCCTTTCGGGCGCTTGGACCATGACGTTGGCCTAGCCAATCAACACGTTCCACGTTTGCGACGGGATAATCTTTTGCACTCTGGGCGCCCGGACACCTTTTTCCAGCAAAAGTTATTTCTTGCAAGAAAAAGATTAGTCCGACAATAATCATTATACTACCCTGCAAAACAGAAGTTAGCACAAATATAATAAAACAGAGTAGTAATTAGATTTTGTCTCGTTGAGACCAAAATCTAGTTATAATCTTAACTTAGATACCTGAAATCGTTCTAAGTTAGATCGACGCCTAAGTTCCGTAACTGGGAATGTGTTCACACCAAGTCACTCCCCTCTAATGACTTACCTTAACTTACCTGCCAGACATCCGACCAGCTCATCTACTTGTCTGGACTTCGTGCTAGCTATCCGGTCATTCCGTCGACTTAGCTGGACTGAGTGTCAGACATCTTATCAGCCCGTCGACCTATCTGGACTTCGTGTCAGTTATTCGGTCAGCCCGTCGACCTAGCTGGACTTCGCACCTACTATTCGGTCAGCTCGTCGACCTAGCTAGATTTCTCTTGCACACTTAGTCAAAGTGTTAGATCACAACGAAACTAACTTAACCTACTTTGTCATTCATCAAAACCTGAGTTAGACAGTTAATGCTAACTGCACCAACAATCTCCCCCTTTTTAATACAATGACAACCTGCATTAAGTTAGTAAAAACCATATGCAAAAATAACTAGACCCAAAAAAATGATTTTGATTTAATTAGTTTTATATTTAGTCTAGTATTTTGCTAACTTAATCCACCTAACTTTTCCCCTTTGGTATTCATAAAAAAAATAAGAACAATCATAGACAAGTTAAAGAAAAGTGACTAAGTAAAGGAAAAAAAATTAACAGAAATTTGTGAGGTTTACTGGAAAGTTAAACTTTCAAAAATAAATTATTCAAATAAAGATTTTTAATAAAGAAGTTATAATTTTCAAAATTTATAAAATTTACTAACTTTTTAAAGGATATAAAATTTGAAAACATTTGAAAATGAATTTTAAAAATATTTTAAAATAACATTCAAAACATTTGAAAAACACTTTTAAAAATTAAATTTTAAAAAAGAGATAATTAAAAAAATATATCTTTTCACCTCTAAGAGTCATTGTCGATAGGGATGACAATTTCATTCGAACCCGATGGGTAATCCGACATCCGACCCGAATGGAGGAGGATATGTAGGGAATTTTTATACCCAATTATAGTAATGGGTATTCGGGTATGGGTATTTCGGGTATGGGTCTGGAGGCGGATGTGGTAAAATCCTACCCATCCCCTACCCGATACCCGATATATATTATATACATATCCTCATTTTTTATTGAGAAAGAAGAAACTTTAGTTCTCTTTCCATCTTAGAAAACAGATTTAGTTTGTCACTTTATCTGATTATTAAAATGTATCTTATCTTCTTTTCCATGGAAAATGTTCACCTGATCAAAGAAGTGCGAGACGAGGAAGAGATGACAAGTACATTGAAATAATTTTTTTTTAAAAAAATGAGAATGGTAGGGAGTAATAGGATGATTGGTAGAATATGGATATCTGAAAATTCGACGGGTATGAGGATGAGTATGAAAGTTAAATATCCGATGGGTATAAGTATAAATATAATAAATGGGAATAGATATGGAGGATATGAAATCCTAATTGTCGAGTGTACTTGCACAAGTTGAATCCATATTTAAAGAAAATGTTATCTATGCGTCTTTCCAAGTTATTCCATTGATTATATCTATTTCACTTATGTTTATTTCACAAAAAGTTTTATGTGGACTTAAACATGAATACACAAATTTTGAAGGTATCATATGAGCGGCTAACTACGTAGAATCATCCTAACAGGGTTTCTATTTCTTCTGTGATAGGAGAAAGCTAGGTCATTGTAGGTCATCATCAAAACTTATACGAGTGACCAAACAAACACCAAGGACAATCCATTTGAATGCCTTTACCCCCTTATTCAACCTGTAGCAACCTATACAACTCACATAATTCACAAGACCAAATATCAATATGCATATTTCAAAGAAGATATCTTGAACTTGTCTAGCAAGTTATCAGATATAAGTAAATTTACTGCATACAAAGAAAATTATTTCTTGAAAGAAAAAAAAAAGCATGAGTTGAATCCATATACTAACAAAATAAAAAACACATACCTGTTGTCGACCTCAATGGCACGCTCAATCAAAGTGCCAATGGAAGCCTCTTCAAAAACCAATGCTGCAATCAGAAGCCCAAATCTCTTCTTCTGTTGCAAGAAAGAACAGATGAATAAAAGGAAAAATGGAATCTTTATCTTCTCTGCAACAAATGGTCACGAAGAAGAGCTCGCCTCTTCTTATGGGGGCATGGAAAGCAACCACATGATGCTAACAAAGCAACCAATCATCGTCAAAAATTTGCCAATGTTCATATGGGGAAAAGGCATTGATCCGTACAAGCATCATATGGTTTTGAACATTCAAAGGGATCTAACCAAATTTTTTTAAGGAATTTCGAGTCCACCATCCACCATGGGACTGAGATCAGGCTTGGAAGAACCCATCTTGCATCCCTCGCTTGTTGGTAATGGCGCAACCGCTTCCGCACCACACCAATGTAGCAGCTCCTCTATGTCCTCCTCTGCACCAGCCCCTTTGGCTGTGTCTTCTTCTGGTCCTACGCCTTTTACCTCTTCCACTTCATCCACCTCACCCGCACCTTCATCAACATCCTCCATCAACACTGCTGCTCCCTCGCCGTCGTGTTCTGCCACTCCGTCTCCTTTAAGAATCAGGGAAAAAGAGGCGTGAAGGGCATCAGGGAAAAAGAGAAGAGACTGGTAATATTCTCTAATGAATCGCTAGCAAAAAGAATGAGGGTGCGCCACTACGGTTAGAGAAAAGAACAGGGTTGTTGGTAGTTTGGGCGCTAAGTTTATTTTTTAAGTTTTGGGAACTAAGTATTTTGTTGGGCGCTAAAGTGAAATTATCTTGTTCATCTTTTTTACTTCAGCATCTATAAATTATTAAAAAAAAATACTTTCTTTACTTTATCAAATATATTATACCAAAGTAATATGCTACCAAAAAAATAGGAGTGAAGCCTTAGTTTTTTAAAATACGAATTAAAACATACTTTTTTTTTACTTCCTAGTGTTCTTACCGAAGTTATTTATTATATACTACTTCAAAATTACTAATTACTAAAGTAACCTATGCTGAAGTAAAAAAATTAATTTTTCTACTAGTGTGCTACAGTGAAAATTGAGCACAGTCATGCAATGGGAGTCGGGTAAGATATCATTTCTGTTGATTTTAAAGTTCTCATCTATGGATATCTTAAAATAATTAACAATTTATTATCCTCATCTTGCATCTATTTCTACAAATGTATTGTATGTCTACTATAGTGAAGAAGTAGATGTGAGAAGTCACTTCGCATTCGTTTAGAAATTTGTTTGATTCTAATGCAAATTACAAAGTATTTCATTTTGTATTTTTTTGGATAAGGAAATTTGTTGGATAAGAAAAAAATATTTCTTTTGTAATTAATATTGATGTTAATTGTTGCTAGTGAACTTTCTTTTGTCATCAATATGTAAACGTTGATGTTAATTGTTGCAAGTGAATTTTCTATTATAATCAATACTTTAATTGTTGTTAATGATTAATCGTGTTTTTTTTTAATTTTATTATTTGTTGTCAATTTGTTAATGCTTTGTTATTATAAACAAGAGTGATGTGTTACTTCTAAATTAATTATATTTCTTAATATTAAAGTGATTTCGGTATACTAAAATTTTCGGTATAAGAAATTTTCAGTATAACTGGTATGCAATTTATACTATACTAAAAATTTAGTATATCAAAGTTTCGGTATACTAAATTTTCAGTATATAAAATTTTTGATACGATATCAATATAAATTTTTTGGTACGATATATGGTATAATGTATAAAAATCAGTATACCATACGGAACCAGCCCTAACCACAACATCCCCATCTCTCGTGTCATTGTCGCTGCCTCCACAGCAGTTGCTCCAACTGCCATGGTTATTCCTATCACCATCGCTAACACCGAGGGTGGCAGACTGGCAGTGACAACGCTATCATCATCAACCACCGCAAGAAAAGAATGATGAAGAATCTTGAGTTGGAGGCCTGATCTAGGGCTTGAACTTTCCCTATTTTTTTTTTAATCCTGACCTAGTCAAATTTATTCAATAGGCTTACACCAAACAACTAAATATTCATGAAACTTTATTACTTTTTATTTCTAAACTACATAATGATGTACAGTTGCTTAAGTATGCCCTCGTTGCTAGACTTCCATAGATCAAGAAGAGGAAGATCCAAAGAACAGTATGTGCTCCATTATGAAACTAAGATCTCTAAGCAAAAGTCAACAAAAGTGAAGTCAACAAAAGTGTATAGTATTGAACCAAGATTAATATAGTAAAATATTAAACTACATTATACACTAAAACTTTTAAACAATGGTGGATCCAGAATTTTAAATTTGGGGGGCCGCATACTATGTGATGAGTATCATCAAACTTACTATAGACATTTATCTTTGGAGGAGCCAGAGCAAATTCCAAGAGAAGAATCGAAGAAATAAAAAATTTTTACTGACCACCAAGATAAATCAGAAGCATAGATGAATCCTGACAGACAGCACAATGTCACAAGTAATTTGAACTCCTTGGGTGTAATATATCCTACGTGAAATTCAAACCCTTATTGCCTAAGGAACCCGACCCACCACAAATCATCACACCATTGCCAGGGGAAACAACAAATGAACCCTTTTTATTTTATTTTTTTAATAAGCAGTAAGCATCCAGCTTATGCCCACTAATTCTGAGGGTGACTGGTCCGATCACCATGAAAATTTTCCACTGACAACGAAGATAAATTGAGAATCACTCAAATCGAATGGTCCATCCATCCAATGTTCTTATATCAACTGCCCATTAAAGGAAATTTATCCATTAATTCACTGAAGTTAAGACTCAATTATTAGATGTCTGAGAAATTAAGAAGGCGTTCTGCTGCTTCACCATTGCCCCAAGGGCAACAATAAATGAACTCTTGAATAATGTAAAGTTACCACAAATGAAGATCTATAAGATAGTGAATTGTGAGAGATTATATTTAAAGATAGTCGAGCAAAATGTGCTATTGCTAATCCTAAAAGGTCCAGTATCAACAATCTCACGACAAAATACAAACAAATAAATTACTGAGACATTTTACCCTAGTACAATGACCCTTTGTAAAGGGGAGGTCTAACACATAACAAAACATTTATCTATAGAAACTATAATCACTTATTCAATCTTATTCCTATTTATCATCATATATACGCATTGAGGTGCTCCAGGGAAGGTTTGTATGTTGTTCGTGAAGCTCCCAAGCCTCGAGGAGGATATTAAACTTTGCAAAAATATTGGTTAAATAAATGATATTTAAATGTTATTCTTGTTAGATTTGTAATACATCATATATGAACTAAGGGATGCATCTATAATAGAATCTAGCTTCTATCTAACTCTAAAGCACAATAATAGCTCATGAATGGCTGAACTAAATTCATCAAAAAAGAGTATTGCTTTTTACTTGTCGTCGGAGTTCCTGCTAGTGCATAATAGCCTTCTACAGGAGTGGGCGATGTCAATCCTTAGTTCTCTCTCGATGAGGAATAGAAGAGATTGAAAATGCTCTAGAATGTGCCTTAATTCATTAGCATCTTCTGTTATATACCAAGTCTATCCTATAGGGACTATCCACCTTAAAACCCATCTATCATTAACAGTCCATCAATATTAATGAACTGGGTTATTAGATCTACACATAAAATTCACATCCATTTAATCCAAACCTTCTCTATATGTATTGAAGTATTAGATCACTTAATTGGGTTTAGTTTCTTTAATGGCAATTAGGTGTGTGCATTAATCAAATATAAGCCCACCTTATGGAGATTAATTCTGCTCATATGGACTCTAGTCCACCCATGTGGACTTAATCCTCCAATCTTCCACTTGGGATATACTTGATTCTTTATACACTACACAACCCCTAAGGTGAGCTCAACATGTCAAACTTTATGGGCAGGATACCCCTTTAAATAATCTCATCCATTAAATCAATTAGTATAGGACTAAAGAAGTCATAGCTACTATACCTATAACAAAATCCAACAGCAATCACAGTATTAATAGATGTGTAGTATAAGAATGGCACAAAATGTAATATACAAGTATCCATTCTCACTAAGTCCTCTTTATGAGCCAAATAGGGTCCAAATCATATTTACCAAAACTTTATGCTAAACTATAGTGGTAAATTATTATTCAATTTTATGACTCTAAATAGAGTTCACATCATATTTACAACAACCAAACATAAAATCACAATAGCAAATATGATATTCATATATCAAAAGAAAGTCAAAATCATGTACACATATAAAAAAACTACAGTATATATACAATGAGTCAAGATATGTGTTCATGTACATAGAGCATCACACAAAATATAGATTCCTACATAATGGATATTTCATCAAAAGGAAGAACCCCCCATATTCAGCACATGCTGATGAAATGCCTTGGGTGGTAAACCCTTGGTGAGTGAATCCACTAACATAAAATTTATCCTTATATGCTATATCAGTATTTGACCATTCTGAACTCTTTCTTTAACTATCAAAAATTTTATGTCGATGTGTTTAAACTTTGACGAACTGTGGTTATTCTTGGAATATAATTACGCAGCTTTGTTATCATAGTTGATCCTCAATGGCATGTTAATGCCCCCAATGATATGCAACCCTGTGATAAGGTTCTGCATCTATATCCCATGGTTGGAAGCTTCATAGCAGACTATAAACTCTGCCTCCATAGTGGAAGTGGCTATTAGCATTTGTTTGACACTTTTTCATGATATAGCCTCTTCCTTCAACATGAAGACATAACCTGAGGTGGACCTTCTTCTATCCAACATCTAGCAAAATCGAATTCTGAGTATCCAATGATCTTCAGATGACCTGATCTCTGATATATGATCATGTAATCCTTCATTCTTTGTAAATACAACATGGCCCTCATTATGGCTTTCCAATGCTCTAGTCTAGGATTACTCAAATATCTATCCAACATCCCCACAATGTGCGTAAGATCCGGCCGCGTATATACCTGAGCATATATAAAAATCCCTACTGTTAATGCATAGGGTAATTGTTGTATTTCCTTGATCTCAAGTTCATAACATGGGCATTGTTATAAGTTAAGTATATCACCCTTTGCCACCGGAGTGTCGCTGGGAGCACAATTCTGCATGTCATACCGAATGAGCACCTTTTCTATATAAGCCTTTTGTGATAGTCCAAGTGTATACCTTGAACGATCACAAATAATCTGTATGCCTAAGATAAAGGATCATTTATTTTAAATTCACCGGATAAAAATGACTTAGTTTATAGAAGCAAACTCATATCATTACTTACAAGCAATATATCATCCACGTAAAAAATAAGCATAATAAACTTGCTCCCATTAAACTTAATATACAAACATTGATCAACTGGATTCTCCTTGAAACCATATGAAAAAAATCACTTGATCAAACTTTTGGTACCATTGACAAGATTTATGCTTTAAACTATAAATGGACTTAGTTTACATACTAGGTGCTTTGAGTCATCCGACTTAAAGTTCTCTAGTTGCACCATATATCTAGTTTTTCAATGTTTCCATTGAGAAAAGCAATCTTAACGTCAATTTGGTGTAACTCTAGGGCATAATGAGCTATAAGTGCCACAATTACCCTAAGGAAGTCTTTCATTAAAATCGACAAAAAGGTCTCCTTGTCATCAATGTCCTCCTTTTGAGTGAATCCCTTAGCGACTAGGTGTGCCTTATACTTTTTGACATTGCCATGTGAATTTCGTTGGTTTTAAATATCCATTTGCAACCAACAGGTTTCACACCTTTAGGCAATTCTACGAGTTCCCAAACATCATTATCCGCCATCGACTTCATCTCTTCCTTTATAACATTAATTCATTTTTCTAGATGAGGGCATTGCTTGACTTCTTGGAATGATGTGGGATCATCTTCCAACCCAATGTCAAATTCATACTCTTAGAGAAATACATAATCACGAGACATTATAGATCTCCTCTCTAATAGATCTTCTTGGTGTCACTTGATCTTGAGGTGGTTGAGAGTTATTCTCAACCACAGGAGGGAATACCTCTATTTGAGATGATGTACCTTCTAAATGAACTGAAGGCGACATAGGAACATCATGGCCAACTACCCCTTCTGGTTGTGCAGCTTTAACTATATGTGGAACGATAACCATTTCACTATCAGCTGCATTAGTAGTTACTATATTAGGATCACTAATATTCTCCTCAAATGATATTTCCTTAGCTTTATCACTCTTACTATCTGTAGGGGATCTTGCGGCTGGCTAGAAGGGGGATTGAATGGATGACGCCCCCAATTACTCGCTTCTTATGTATTCGTTAGTGCGCAAGCAGAAATACAAATACTAATATGAATATAAAAGCTAAAGACAATGAAAGAGAACAAGCAAACCAATGCACGTCTATGTAACGTGGTTCGGAGATTAGGACTCCTACTCCATGGCTGTCCTTGAGGTGGACGATCCTGATCCTTCAGTGAATTAGCCTCCGGTAAACTCCGGCTACTCAAGCAACTCCTTGTGGGTGGAGAAATCTCACCACAACACCAACCAAGAACACTTGGACACAAGAGACCTTGAGCACTTTGGTGACTACTAATTAGGCTTTAAC
>JBBMJZ010413103.1:10023238-10036563 GCA_037833815.1 Zingiber zerumbet | reverse complement strand
TTCTTGTCCTTCGGGACTTCAAATGGCTCTTCCACCACCATCATTGTGTCCCAATCCGTCTCGAAGAAGTTCTTCACGTTCACCATCCAAAAGGTGATTTCCCATAAGCTTCCTCCTTCATACTTCGGCGGATTAATCAAGCCAGTCATCTTCTTAGCTTCCTCGACGGTTAGTCCAAAGGAGAGCATCTTTGCTTTGATACCACTTGTATGGGATCTTACGGCCAGCTAAAAGGGGGGTTGAATGGACGACACCCCCAATTAGTCTCTTCCTATGTATTCGTTAGTGCGCAAGCGGAAATACAAATACTAATATGAATACGAAAGCTAAAGACAATAAAAGAGAACAAGCAAACCAATACACATCGATGTAATTATGTGATTCGGAGATTAGGGCTCCTACTCCACGTCTGTCCTTGAGATAGACGATCCTAATCCTTCGGTGGATTAGCCCCCGTCAAACTCCGGCTACTCAAGCAACTCCTTGTGGGCAGAGAAACCTCACCACAACACCAAACAAGAACACTTGGACACAAGAGAACCTTGAGCACTTTCGTGACTACTAATTAGGCTTTAACCAAGTCTAATTTCATCACCTTGGTCGGCCATCCTAAGCTCCTTCTTATAGAGCTTGGAAGAAAATAATTCTGCTATTTTACCATTACCAGTCGACTGGTCCTTGTACCAGTCGACTGGTCCTTGCACCAGTCGACTGGTGTCAGCCCAACAGCTCTCTACCAGTCGATTAGTCCATGGACCAGTCGACTGATCCCAGCCGTTACAGGCACAGAAGATCTCTATACTCACCTCCAGTTGACTGATCCCATTACTAGTCGACTGGTACAACCCTAAGCCTAGGGTTTCCCATCCCGAGTACATTTCTCTCAGCACTCTGACTCTCACGACTCAATTGACTCTTCTTCACAGCTTTGACCTCTAGCCTGCAAGCTTATATCCTTTGGCTCTCGCCCCTCAAATGCATCCAAGCCCACGGCTCGTTCTAATGCCATCCTGCGCGTATGCCTTGAAGTCGCTTCCCTCGGCTCTTGCCTTCAAGCCTTCTTCCTTTGACTCTCATTCCTTGGATGCATTCAAGCCTGTGTCTTGTCTCAATGTCATCCTTCACGTGTGCCTCGAAGGGCACTTCCTTCGGCTCTTATCCTTGCTATCTTGTCCACGATCCCTCGGATGTTCCATCCTTCACCGGACCCGAAATCATCAAGCTGAGTCATATGTGTATCCTGCAAACCTGCACACTTACATATACATATCAAATAACGAGGGTAATTCTAACTTAAACCCTTTGTCCAAACACCAAAATACATGGTCGCATGAACCATTGGGATCGCTCCAATACTATCCTCAATGAATTTGGCATTACCCGTCTCGAAAAAGGATCAACTCAAGGGGTTATAGAACTTGAAACCGCTTGAGTTTTCAGAGTATCCTACAAAATGACAACTAACGGTTCTTGAGTCTAATTTCCTTTAGTTAGGCCTATAAAACCTAGCTTCAGTTGGATAACCCCATACATGTTGATGCCTTAAACTAGGCGCTCTATCTATCTATAACTTATATGAGGTTTTCGTTACTGACTTACTAGAAACTCTATTGAGTAGGTAAACTGCAGTCTTGAGTATTTCACCTTATATGAACTCCGATAGAGAATAAAATAAAATGCAATCATACTTCTCACCATATCCTTAAGGGTTCAATTTTGTCATTCTGCTATACCATTCTATTGAGGTGTCCCAAGTACTGCACTCAGTAAGGTAACCCGTAAATGGTTCAGGACGTTGTTCACCTGATCCGTCAAATCTGCCATAGTATTCACCACCACGGTCTGATCTTATGGCCTTAGTCTTCTTACCAAGTTGATTTTCAACTTCAGCTTTGAAGGTTTTGAACATGTTTATAGATTGCGACTTCTCATGAATAAGATACAAGTATCTATACGAGGAATAATCATCTATAAAGCTTATAAAGTATGCTTGACCATTCTAAGAAGCCTTAGGGAATAGTCCAATTTTGTTCGTATATATAAGCTCTAAGACTCCATTACTCTATCTTGAACCCTTGTTAATTTTGTTAGTTATTTTCCCCTTGATACACTCAATGCAAATTTTAAAATCTGACATATCAAGGGAATCGAGAATTCCTAGTGGCATTAACCTTTTTAGGCGTTATTTAGATATATGCTCCAAACGTCTATGCTACAACATGGATGAATTCTCATTTGTCACACCACACTTCACTTATACTATGCATCACAAGATTATCCATATGAGTTTAGTGTTCAATCTATATAGTTTATCAATCAAAGAACCAGTACCATACAAAAATAGAATTTCAAAAAATACTAAACTTTCCATTTTCAAATGAACAAATGTATCCAGATTTATCTAAACATGAAATAAAAATTAAGTTTCATTTAAAAGACGACACTACAAATGTATTTTCTAAATTTAAAAGTACATTGTTCCCCAAACAAACTTTAAAGATACCTATTGCCTCTACTTTTGCCTTCTTGTCCATTCCGGTATAGATGAATCTTTCGACATCAATTAGCATTCGCTCGTGAGGCAACCATGCATAATTACACTTATGTGAGTAGTTACACCAGTATCTATCAACCAAGTGTTATTAGATATAGTAGCTAGGTTAACTTCTGAACTAAAAAGTTGAGAAGTATACCTTTCTTGGCACGTCAGTTGGCATATCTAGGGAAATCCTTCTTCAGATGGCATTTTTTTAACAAAAGAGACAAGTTGGGTCCGGATCTTGTTGCTTTTGCACCTTATGCCCTGAAGCCCCAATCACTGCAATTTGTTTACCCTTACTCTTACCATTATCCTTCTTCTTTTTCTTATTTGAGTACTGAGATGAGGATGCATAGTGAGCACTTTGAGATATGTCACCTCTCAACTCTCTTCTTCCTGTACACACTGAGGTATGAGCTCATTTAGTGTTTCATTTCTTCTTTTAAGTATTATAACTAATCTTAAAAGAAGTGAACTGTATAGGCAGAGAGATTAAGATAAGGTTCACAAAGACTTTCAGACATATCTAACTTTAGTGTCTTAAGTCTTGTAACCAAGTTGGACATCTCCATAATGTACTCCCTAATATTACCCTTCCTTGTGTACCGCATGGACACTAAATTCATGAAAAGTGTAGTAGTCTCGACCTTTTTTGTTTAAGACAAATCCGTCCGCTAATTCCTTAAGGAAGGTCTTAGCATCCTCCTTTTTAATCATCGAACCTCTAAGTGATTCCAGAATTGACATTCTCATGATCATCAGACTCATGCAATTAGATCGCTCCCACTTGTCAAAATTCACTTTTTGATTCGTAGTGGAACATTAGTCAAAGGTGCAGGGCGATAATGTCTAAATGATAGTCCAGATCCATGCAACCCAATAAAAATATAATATGCTCTTTCCATTATCCAAAGTTTGTACCAATAAGCACGGGGATGTTGTTCAAGTTAGCAGACATTGAGAGTACTACATAAACAAAAGTAAAAAAACATAGCTCAATTTAACAAACAAGGCATGTATCATTATAGTTGTGCAATAACAAAAATACAATAAACAAAACATACAACTATATGAGCATTAACAGAGATATCTAGTGCAACATTATATTCAGTCTTTGGACTAAATTGTAACTTGCTATTGGTACTCTCAAAATAACTCATGATTACCTTCTTCTGCCACACAACTCGCCTTCCTTTGGGTCGACGTATTATGCATATGATACTTTATTTATGAGCTTCCTTAGTTAGCTTATGTTTTCTAACATCATTCATAATGCTTCTAATCGGCCACATAGTGCCCCTTCCTTTGGGCCGACACACCATGTGTATGATCAAGAAGTTTAGCTTAATTTGTGAGCTTCCTTAAACATATATCCGGCATAAGAATGATTTTCCTTTTAGGTCAATCACCTTTAGCATGGACATACATCCCTCTACAATAATACTCCTAGCCTCCCCAGTAGTTCTTACTTTGGCGATAATATAGGTTTAACTAAGTAGTAAGAGCGAAGAAGAATCTAGAAAGAAATTGCTGAAAACTAAGCTAAATTCAGTTATTAATATATTGGTATTAGATATCTATCAATTGGCACATTTATCAATCGATCAAGAATGGATGTGAATCGATTCACACGTGTGTCAATCGATTGAACGCATATGAAACGATCCACCGATCAATACAGAAGGCTTTTGTTCACTCATTCATCCACTCCAAACAAGACAAATGCCAATTGATTTGCCAATCGATTCAAAAACCTTCTATGGACAACCCAACGAATGACAATCGATTTAGAAGCTCTCTGTTTACTTCTTCACAAACCTTAATTGATTAGTTACCCCAATCGATCAGTCAATCGATCTAGAAGCTTTCTTTTGAATTCCTTATAACCTTCAATCAATTGACTGATCGATTGTTGACCTCAATCGATCAGCCGATCGATCCAGAGGCTTCCTATTGGATTCTTGTCGTGATCGAGCAATCTGAATCGATTAATTCCTCATGATAATTGATTAGTAAATATCAATCGATTAGCTGATCAATTCTGGACCCTTCTTTTCATGAACTTGCAAACTTAAGTATCCCAATCAATTAAACCTTACATCAATCGATTGGCGAACATCAATCGATTGACTAATCGATTCAGGAAGTTTTTGTTCACGAATCTGCAAATCCCAATCGATTGGAAACCTTCCTAATCAATTGATATCAGAAGACACCCATCTTTGAACGTGATTTTCTATCCTAAGATCACACCGCCAATCTCATTCTTCACAGATAATGCAAAAAACTCGATTCATAGGTTAAATCCTAATCTATCCATGCTACATTTAATGAATATACATCAATTTCGCTCATTCATATGAAATTAAATGGAAATATTGATGTATTTATACTAAAACATTGAAAAATAATCCTTCCACCTTAAAAAATGATAATAAGTCAATCTTAAGTGATACCAGTTCTTATATTTATAATACATCATATATTAACTAAGGGATACATTTACAACAAGATCTAATTTCTATCGGTCTCTAAAGCACAATACAAAATCGAAACAATAACTCATGAATGGCTAACATGAATCCATCACAAAAAAGAATTGCTTCTTACTTATCACCAGAGTTCTTGCTAGTGCGGAATAGCCTTCTACAAGAATGGGTGGCAGCAATCCTTAGTTCTCTCTCGATAAGGAAAAGAAGAGGTTGAAGAGACTCTAGAATGTATCCTAGTTCACGAACATTTTCTTTTATATACCAAGCTCATCCAATAGGGACTATTTACCTTAAAGTTCATCTATCATTAACAATCCATCAATGCTAATGAACCGAGTTATTAGATCTACACATTAAATCCACATTCATTTAATTCAACCCCTCTTAATATATATTGAAGCATTAGATCACTTAATTAGATTTAGCTGCTTTAATGGCAATTAAGTGTATAGGTTTTAATAAGTGTAAGCTCATCTAATTAAGTCCATCCATATGGACTCAATTAAATCTAATCTACCCATGTACATAATCCTACCATTCTAATTTGGACAGAATAATAAGTTGCATAACATACAGCAAAAATAATCTGAACAAGATAATAAAGCGTGAAATTCTTTAAATGTCAACAACCTTCAGAGATTAAAGGGAAAAAAAAAAACAGTGTAAAGAAGATGCATTCTCATTTTGATGTTATTGCAAATCTGTCTTTCCTGTAACCGCTCGGTCGGGGAAAAAAAATCTCGTAAAATGTTTTCCTAGCTTGTCAAAAACCACCCCATCTCATGAATTTCTTTACCTCGTCGTACAAAACCAATATAGCAGCTGCTCCTGTACTCCTAAACATGTTGGATACCGCACCGCGATAGAATGATGTTAGACCCTCGAGCTTATAAATCTTCCTCCAACAATCCAAAGTGCTATTATACATCGGTTTCTCCAACCCAGATTGCATCATCATCCGTCTTCGAACAGTATCTAGTGGATATGATGTCAAGCTGGCTAGTGTCGTGACAACTTGAGCAGCTATCCAACGCTTCCACAAGGGCGAGTCATCTGAAAGAACGAGATCTTTAGCAGTATCGAATCCACCAAAATATAGGCCACGATGAACAATCATTCCGTGGATCGACGCAGGTAGGCCTCGGTAGATGCCTTGAATGCCGTCTTTCTTGTATACGGTTTGCAGGAAATGGCTGATACCTCTGAATTGGCGTGCTTCAGCCAGGCCAATGTCTGCTGCAAGGCGGGTATGGGCTATGTCCAGTGGGTAGATGATCACTAAAGTTGTGCAACCTGCTGCAGCCCCTGCCATGAAGTTCGCAGCTGCAACAGACCAATGCTCAGTTTTTCCTCTGCACAATATGGTCCTATAGAGATCCTGTGAGAATAATACAGAGAAAATCTTTAGCTCATTCGTGTAACAATTGGCGAGGAACGATATAACTGATTAATACAGTACAAAATGGTGATAATCGACCACCTGGAAAGGATTTTATGCATGGGTATATGGACACAGTTTAACAATGTGGAAAAGAATTCAAAAGAGATCAGAAAGCAGAGAACTGATAGGGTTGCTTGTGTTCTTCGTACAAACTAGGTGCTGGGTATTTAGCAACAAGAAACTTTCTTGCTAGATCGACTCTCGTACCATTTTGGCAGAGAGGTCAGTGAGTCAACCGCAAAAGAAGTGCTTCTCAAATACTTGGTGATTCTGAGACAATGTACATCAGTGGAATTTTACATTGACATAAAGAAACCGTATGGATAACTTCAGATGCTCAAAGGGCTACAAGGTTATAAGTGATAACATTATTCGCTTATTTAAAGGAATGATGAAAAGCTGACAAATCTAACTTTGGAAGAGCGAGTAACAATGGCTGCAAGAAGTACATCCAGTGGTAGTGACAAAATAAAGAATTCCTCTCGTAAGAGATCATAAAGCCAAACATTTCTCACATGTATAGATTAGCATCCTGGATATTGAATTACTTTTGGTACAAACTAGACTCATAATTTTTTTTATCATTGGATTGCATAGGAGACCAATCCAAACTTCGCAACTAGTTCATATGGTTAGACAAAAAAATAAAAAGCAGCTTTCAACAACTAGTTCTTCTTAAGCTCTTAAGCTGCTTCTCCAATATTTCACAACATTTTCAATGATCTACACTTCAGCCTTATAATCAATTGAAAGAGTGAAGTTATCTCTTCCCATTGACAATCCTTAGTCAAGGGGAAAACCTCATGCCTTGACTACCATTTCACAAAAACAATTTTCCTCAAAAATTAAGTTGTGCCTTTTGAGGTAGCAATGGGGCATCCAGCAAGTGATGCAAAGGCAGATATGATAAAAGAAGAATCAGAATACAGTATCAAATGGATTTTGTTTAGAAACTAATTTACTACATCTTCCAGAGGATATGATGCCCTAATGCTTACATTAAACATTTAACAAACACTAAGTGAAGCTGTTCCAGCTATACAATTCATTTTATTTTCAGGAATGATTATTTTCAGGAATTCAGGCATACAAGATAGCCTGAATTCTTCCATGAAAAAATAAATAAAATTGTTCTCAAAAAGTAAGTTGTGCCTCTAGTAGGCATAGCTGCATATGTAAGGTAGCAATTGGTCATCCAACAAACAACAAAGAATAGGTGGAACAAGAAATTGCAATATCATATGGATTTTGTGAAGAAACTAATTTGCTATATTCAATAAGTCAGAGGATATTATGCCCTGATCCTTAAATTAAAGATTTAACAAACATCAAGTAAAGTTGTTCTGCTAAATAGTGAGAGTACACTTTCAAACACTCTATTTACCACCCTTGGAATGAAGAATAACGGATGCTCAGATGTTTTATAGATAATTAACAATTCCTGGTCATACTAATCTGGAACACGGCTAGCAGTTTGCTACAAGTTTAAATACCTTTCCTTCAATCTTCAATTTTGTTTTTCCCTTAACCCCACCAGTTAACCTATTTCAACAGCAACAAGTTATCCACTAATGCCCCAAATACTGCTTCCAGTATATACGATTCATTGATCGAATCCTCCCATATGCCCTTAAATCAGAATTCTTGAATGGAGCTCCATGAAAAAACTACACGTCACGAGTTCACTTGCAATCCAGAACTCATCTAACAGCCTCAAGCAAGTGGTTTAAAGGCATCAATTCACTAGAATCATGTGATCAAGCATCAACGTCATACATTCCTTACATCCTGAATCAAGAATAGAATTAACCAAAGCAATGCATTGGCATTCGTGATGGCCAAGAAACAGTATCAATTCCCCAAAAGAATATGATAGAGAGAACAAGACTCTTTCATTCCTTTCATCGGGATCGCTTAGAAGTGACAAAATCAATCTAAGCATACCATTAGCATCGATTCAATTCTTTGGAATCGACCGCCCAATCACGTGTCGAACAAAAAAAAAATAACAACGGAGAGCAAAGAAATATTCCAATCTCGGAAGAAAGAGTTAAAGATTCGAAGAAGAAGGACGCAAGGTTTCGACGCGAATACCTTGAGGGAGAAGTTGAGAGCGACAGAGGGGTAGTATCGGATGACGCCGTTGCCATTTCCACGCCACAGAGAGAGCATTCCCTCCTCGCGAACCGTGCGGGCGATGCAATCGATCATACCCCGGAAGCGGCGGCCACGGCCAAGGAGCGCAGCGTTGCTCTCCTGCGTCTGGAGCAGCAGCTTGGCGCGCTCGATCGGCGCCACCACGGTGTGAACTGCACCTCCCATCACCGCCCCGGCGATCATGTCCCGCTGGAACTCCCATATCCGCCCCTTCGACAGCCAGCCGCCACCACCGCCGCCGCCGCCGACACTAGCAAGGGAACTACTCGTCGATTCCATCAATAGACGCCACTTCTCCCCATTCTCTCCTCTCCCTCCCTCCCTCCTTCGCACTCCGATCACGTTAGCCGGCGAAGGTTTTTCTTCGACACTCCGTTCTCTCTCACAGACGACTGCCCTCAGCCCTTCCTCCCTCCCTCTTCCAGCTTCCAGTTGGGTCTATATACGGAGAATTGAAACACGTGCAGCTCACGTGATCTTGAAGACCTGAAAATTGGTATTGATTGGAGATGTAAACGAAAATGGATGAAAAAAAGGTCAAACGAAATGTGAAACGGCGGATCGACGTATTTTATTTTCATCCACATTGAAAGATCAATGGAGTCTTAAAAATAATGAGTGAAAATGTTTGAATAAGACCGATCCACCCAAAAGAAGAATCATTTTCCTTTTTTTCTCTTTATCCACATCTCCTGTTCAACAATATCCACATCACTTATCAGCCGCTAGGTCCCACATCTCCTTTTCTTGTTTTTTTTTTCTTTTATTATTAATATATATGTTTTTTTCTATTAAAAATGTTTTAAATTAAAATTTTTAAAATTAAAAATTTTCTTGTTTTAAATAATAGACATTTATATTATGTAAATAAAATTAAAATTATATTTATTTAACGTATAATAAAAATAAAGATAAATGAATAGACAGTGAGACTTATAAACAGTGTTAATATTAAAATGAATATGGGAGAATGAAAATGTTAATATAATATGTATGTTGTATGGGGATCCCACGCTTTCTGATGAGGTGATAAGTATTTTAACATCCACCAATGTGGATGCCCTAAAGAGATATTATATTTTAGTAATTATCAAAGGTGAGGGGACGGTCTAGTAGCTAGCGCATGAGGTGTTGCCACCATGAGATCTGGGGTTCAAATCTCGGTAAAGCCGAGATAAAATGTCTCCCTTATATGTTAGTCACTATTCCAAAGGCTAGTAGCCCCCTGTGATTTACCTCCTCCATGTTGGCCCTGGGACGGGTTGACGGGGGCGCTGGGGGTGAGCGTATTCACCTTTTGCCACCGTGAAAGAGCTCTCAATTATCGTGAAAGCGCTCTCAGTCGTCAGAGTTAGAGTGAGAAGCTCTGACCTCTCTCTAGAACTCCGGCCAAATCTTCAGCCGGTGAGGAGTGAGAGGGAGGAGGCACTGCAGGAAGCAGTGTGGGAGGGTGTGGGAACAGGTGTCACGGGTTTGTCATTTAGGAGATCAAATGGCAACACAGCTGGATGGCAAGATAGCACCAACAGAAACCCACCAAAATCATAGCAATACACCAATGGCTGGGCCAGATAAAGTAGTAGGAGGCAATTCCACAGCTGGACAGCATGATAGCACTGCAATGCAGTATGGAATAGTGCATCAGATTGTTCTTGTATCAGAAGTTAGCTATCAGGAACAAGTAAAAATTCAGCCAGTGGCCTGTGAAGGTGCAAAAGGCAAATCTATTTCCCACAAACCACAGCGATCAGAATCAGTGGAAAACAGTGATTGCTCAACACCAAGGCAGGAATCACTTGATACCAGTTATTGCAGAAGTAATTCTGGTGGCACACAGACTGGCACAGAAATGGATACACCATTAGAGCCATAGTGGACAATACAAACTATAGCCAAATCAGTAAAAAGACGGATGCATGCAAACCAAGTACATGTTAGTGTGGTATCGAGGCAGGAAATAGAGCTGGTCTCAACATTATCAGCAGCTGGGTATCATCAAAATATTCATACACAGCACACAGAAGCAGCAAGTTAGCAAACTGCAGGCGGACAACAACATGTTTCGATCAAGGGAAAGGACAGCAAGCAGCAGTGCAGTAACAAACAGCAATCAGCTAACCATCAAAGGGCAAAGGGGCATACTGAGCAGAGGAAAAATAGATTTCTGCCTAGCAAACAGCAAGACACTGCAGCAAACAGAAAAGTGGGCCTTTTGCTAAGTAGTGCAACGGATGGTATGGATGATAGGGTACAAACTAGGAATCAAGTAGTAAGGTGGCTTAGGTCGTCCACCTCCACATGAAGATTGTCTCATGGAATGTGAGGGGCTTCAACCAAGCCCCCAAACAGAGGGAAGTGCTGAACTTCTTTCTGCAGCACAGGTTGGCAATAATGGGTATCTTGGAGACAAAACTGATAGAGGCAGCGTTCCAAGGGATGAAATTAAGAAGGTTTCGGAACCTTGAATTGGAACATCACATTGAGGAGGGCTCTCAAAGAAGAAGGATAATGGTCTGTTGGGATCCGGGCGTGATTAACTTTGACATATTGGCATGGCAACAATACATACATGGGAAGATCACTTGTTTAACTACGCAGAAATCTTTTATGCTTACCTTCGTGTATGGGCGGCTTATAAACATCAAGAAAAGAAGGAGGTTATGGGAGGGACTCAATATGCTTGGTTGTGACATGGATGCGCTTTGGATTTTGCTTGGAGACTTTAACTCACCTTTAGCAGTTGAGGATAAAAGAGGTGGCATGCCAATCACATCTTATCAAGTCACAAACTTCCAAGATTGTGTAATGCAAAATGGATTAGAGGATCTTCATCATACGGGTTGCACATACACGTGCACTAATAATAAGGTCTTTTGTAATTTGGACAGATGCTTGGTCAACAATAGATGGTTAGAGCAGGAAACAAGAGAGATAGCTGAATTTCTCCCACCCGGTTACATTTCTGATCATACACCCTGTTTGGTCACCTTCATGGGCACAATGGATCCCATCAACAAACCTTTCAAATATTTCAATATGTGGACCACCCATGACACTTACAATAGTGTGGTAGAGGGGCAATGGACTAGGCTAGGATCAGGTCCAAGGGAAGGTACAGCGCTTTCCACCTCAAGCAAAAGTTGCAAAGGTTGAAGGCCACATTTAGACAATTCAACAAGCTCCACTTCCAACACATCCAAGAAAGATCACAGCGGGCACAAGAGGAGCTTCAACAAATGCAAAAATTAGGCTATACTACTGGAGCTTTTGAAGAGAACTACCAGGCAACACGCAAGCATGATGACCAACTAAGTTGAGCTGAGTTTCTATTCTGTGCCCAAAAGGCTAAGTGTCGATATTTTCGTGAAAGTGGACCGGAACACTGTATACTTTCATGCCTTAGTCAAAAGAACTAATAGGAGGAGGGAAATAGTGGTGCTAGAGAAACGTGATGGGGGTACCACTACTAGTTTGGATGAGATTGTCACTGAATTTTTGGATACATACAAGGGGCTTCTTGGCACTAGCATCACAAAGACACGATTCCAAGCCGAGACCCTTACATTTGGAAAAACCTTGAATTCCGAACAGCAAGCAAGCTTGATTTTCATGCCTACAGAAGAGGACATCAATAGAGCTTTATTTAGCATTGGAGACCAAAAAGCGCCGGGGTCGAATGGGTATGAAGCCAAGTTCTTCAAGCACTCTTGGGGCACTATCAAAGGGGACTTGGTGGCTGCCGTACAAAAATTCTTTAGACATGGGAAACTTCTCAAGCAATGGAATCATACACTCATATCCTTGGTGCCAAAGGTATCCCCGGCTAGTAGACTTGCGGACTTCCGACCCATATCATATTGCACGATTCTTTACAAAATCATTTCGAAGTTATTAGCCTCCCGACTTGCCGAAGTTGCAGGCCACATTCTTCATCCAGCAGAAGCGACTTTTGTTAAAGGGAGAACCATCACAGATAATATACATTTGGCATAGGAACTCATGCGTAACTATACAAGGAAGCGGATCTCTCCTAGGATCATCATGAAGGTGGACCTCCATAAGGCCATTTGATACGGTGCATTGGGACTTTTTATTAGAGACACTAGCAAAACTGCAGTTCTCACATACTTATGTTGATTGGATACGGAAGTGTATTACTACTACCAGTTTCTCCTTATCCCTTAATGGTGGTATATATGACCATTTTCGAGGTGCTAGAGGGATGCGGCAGGGGGATCCTCTTTCCCCATTTCTTTTTGGGATTTGCATTGAATACTTGGATCGGATGCTCAGCCAGTAGACACGGCGTGCGGACTTTCATTTTCATCCTAAATGTCACAGACTCCGCATAGCCCACCTCGTATATGCTGATGACCTCTTATTATTTTCCAAGGGTGACAGGTCCTCCGCTAGCATTCTCATGGGCTGCTTGGAGAATTTTGGAATGATGGCAGGCTTGCAGCCTAACCTCAGCAAATCCTGTATCTATATGGCTGGGTTAGAGGAGGATGTGATACAGAACTTACTTGCTATCACGAGATTCCAGGAGGGACAGATACCGTAGAGATACCTGAGAATTCCCTTGGCCTCAGAGAAGTTGAAGATAGCAGATTATGACCCCCTGATTGATGCTCTGCGGAGGAGGCTCATAGCATGGCCGAAGCTCACATTATCCTACGCGGGGAGGATACAGTTG
>JBBMJZ010413103.1:10003510-10016643 GCA_037833815.1 Zingiber zerumbet | reverse complement strand
TAACAAATAAATGTAGATTATTTGACCAAATATGATTCTTTATTCAAAATAAATGTTTACAAAAGCATAGGCTTTCAATATACACTCCAACACAAGTTTCCTTCAACTTGAGGTATACAAGTCATCTTGGTCATAGAGACTTATACTTTGACATCTTAAGCAAGCATCTCATCGAGGTGTGGACCCGTGATGATTGGGTATAAGTCGAAGTGCCTGAAGGTATTTTGATAGCCTAAAGAGGATTCACCGCTCCTTGCGATGAGACGTATACCCTATGTCCACTCGTTAGATTATTAGTCAAAGTCTTTGACTAAAGAATCACATGTAAAGAGTATAAGACTCTTAAACACATTACGAGTAATTTGAATATGTAGAACTAAGAAGTATTACTTGGGCTAGGTGTGACGTAGTCAGTCTAGTAGGGACAGACACATAGACTATGTCTTGAACCATGTAGGTATAAGATGAGTGAAAGGAACGAGACATGACTCATTGTAGCTGCTAAAGGGTTTAGAAGTAATTCTGAAATCAACTATGATTTGTTGGCTAATTGGGGATCATGATATACCACTAGGTGTCACTCATGATCGTTCCATAATTAAGTAGTTAATTTTGGACGACCAAGATAAACCGAGAACCTATTAGGTCACACGCACAGCAAGTCTCTAAAAGATGTAAAACAAGTTAAAGAATAGGATTCTTATATCAAGAGATAAATGTTTGGTTGGACCATACATAAGATAAATATGGAAATATTTGTTAGAGTGGAAGTGTAGATAGGCCACATCACTAATAGAAGAGTTAAACCAAATTAGATTAGTCATGAACCAACTTGGTTTAATTGTGAACTAAACCAAGGGGTTAATGGGCTAATTTTTAATTAAGGGATAATGCGTTAGATTTGGGTTTTTTAATTCAATTCATTAATGAGGGCTATATAAAGATATGATTAGGAGAAGAAATAGAACAAGAGATCATTATTAGCTTGTAAGGGTTTTGGAAACCCTTAACCCAATTTTCTTTTCTCCTCTCTCCCCTCTCTCTCTCCCGCCGCTAACAAGGAGAGGCTTCTCCTTGTTGTTGTGAGCCACCAAAATAAGGAATCTCTTCCTTTTTTACTTCTTATTTCTCTTGATCCCTCTTCTTCACTCGTGACTAGTAACTTCCAAAGGAGAGGCTTATACTCATGGAGTTATCTTGAGGAGCTTGGAATGGATATGAATAGTGGTGAGGTTTGACAACGTCGCTACGGTTGGTGCTCTTCTCATTACAGGTCATCCGTAAGGTATACCTAGAATAATTGTTATTTATTTTCATTTTGTTTTATGATCTTATCTGTATGATTGTATCCTGCATGCGTATGGTGTGTGTGTGTTGTAACAAATTAGATTTATTTACGTTTAGTCTTCTGCTGTACATGTTTACGAAACGTGTTTTAGCACACACCGTATCGGGTATATTCCAATAGGAGGTGCTTCGGATCTAGTGGAAGGCTCCTTAGATAGGGTAGAGGCACCCTCATGCAAATAAACTTTGGGGATAAGGTTTTTTCCATGGGGAGGTGCCTTGGAGCACATGGAAGTCATCCTAGAGTGCATGGAAGGCGCCCTGGAGTGCTTGGAAAGTGCCCTCCAAAGGATAAATACTGTAGGTTGTGGGGTTTATCGCTACCAAGGTTTGAGGGATAATCTTTGCATCTAGAGTCGCCTTGGATGCAATGGGAGGTGCCCTTAATGCTTAATAAAAATAGTGCTCGACCAAGAACTCGAGACAATTTTAATTGACAACTTATCTCTTGCATGCTACTTCAAAGACGATGTTACGACTCTACGACACGACTCCAATGACCAAAAGCCTAGAACTTCTAACCCTTAGTTATCAGTATAATTTTAGTTATAGCATTTAAATTATTGTACTTATACTTATTTAAATTATTAGTGAATTGTCAAAGTAAACACTCAACTAGTATGTGCCTTGGAGTAGGAGTCGTCACGGACTTCAAATCAAGTAAAAAATAAAGTGTTAGCATTTGTTTTCTTTTTTATTATCTTTATTTTGCTGCATTCTCTCTTTGCTCTAAGTTTTTACGAAATAGTAAAAAAGTCACGAGCCCTATTCGCCCCCTGCTCTTTTGATCCTACAATTGTTATCAGAGTGCAGGCGCTCTGAACTGATATAACTACCATTCGAGCAATTTTTTTCATTGCTTTTTTGTTCATTTTTTGGTAAGTCAAAATTGGTCCATTTTTAATTTTTAAAATTTTCAATTTTCATGCTATGCCTTTTTCCCGTTTTTAAATTTTTTTCATAAGTCAAAATTGACCCAATAACCTCTCTTAACAAATTTGTCGATTCTTCAAATTTTATCAAAATTAGTACAACACCACTCGAGCCACTTTTTTGCCTTTTCTACTCCCGCACTACTAATCTAAGACCAAGTCTTGGTACACTTTGCTTTTCATTTTTGTTGTGTGAGATTCTTAAATGGCCCATCAAAAAAGTTATAGTACCGCACACCCACCTCTTCTCTCTGGCGAGGAATTCGATTATTGGAAGGGTTAAATGGAGTAACATCTCAAGACCTAAGAGGAAATGTGGATCATAATTCAAACCGGATGCATATTTTCCACCAAAGACGGATTACTCATCCCTTGCGATAAGTTGGATGCACCTATAAGGAAGAAGATAGAGGTGGATACAATGGCCACTCAGACTCTCCAATGTGACCTAACCAAAGAAGAACTTAACCGAGTTGGTTCATTCTCAAGTGCCAAGGAATTGTGGGAGAAATTGATCGAGTTGCATGAAGGAACGTCCGACACAAAGGTATTGAAAAGAGATCTAATTTTAAATAAGTTGTATAATATAAAAATGCAGGAAGGAAAGTCAACAAGTCAACTACACACTCAGATCCAAGACTTTCTCAACGGTCTCCACGCGATCAGATAAAAGGTGGAGAACTGTAACATTATAAGGTACGCGTTAAATGCTTTTTTGAGGAATACTTTGTGGGCATCGATGGTAGATGCATATAAAGTTTCTAAGGACCTTTCATTAATTAGACTAGATGAGTTATTTTTTGAGTTTGAATTACATGAATAGACTAATGCACTTCCTGCCATAAAGGTATTGTGTTACTTGTAGGAAAGCTCATAAACAAGAAAGTGAAGCCCAAGTACCAACCTAAAGCCGAATCCGAAGATGAATTATATTTCGAAGATGAAGACGAGATTACTACTGAACTAAACCTTATTGAGGCTATAATTCAGGGTAAGACAATAGAAAGACTATTTTTATTATTAAATAGATTTACTTGATTGCTTAATTTACTGCTTTCTTTATTTCTATCTAGATTAAGATAATTAGATAAGGATTTAAGCTTAATCGACACTTAACTTGTTAGACCAAGGATTTTCTGAAAGAAAATTAAATATTTAATTTTCTTAAAGTCTTTGTCTAGAAGTGGTTGTTGCTCCAATACATAAGAAGGTCTCATGCCTCATTACAGCCTAAAAGTCAATTATCGAAATGGATATTTAATCAACTAACTGGTAAACCTTAGTCTAACTCAAATGTAAATCAATCTATAGATTTTAACTTAAATTAAAGATAAAATTAATAATCATCTCACAAAACTCATAAGATTCCCTATTTAAAAATCTAGAAAAGGTGAGATGGATTTAGTTTAAAATTGAGAATTAGTTTAATCAAAATTAAATCTAACTTAATTCAACCATAATCAAAATTAAATCTAACTTAACTCAACTTAAATCAAATTTTAATAAAAAATAACTCAACCTTATATCAAACCGTTTCAAACTTAAATTAATTTTCAAAACATAAATTAATTTTTAAATCTTCATAAATTTTTCAAAACTTAAATTAATTTTTAAACTTAAATTATTTTTCAAATCTTAAACTATTTTTTTAACTTAAATTAATTTTTAAACTTAAATTAATTTTCAAAACTTAAATTAATTTATCAAATTTAAAGTAAATTTAAAATCTTAATTAATTTTCATAGCCAAAATTAATTTTCAAAACATAAATTAATTTTTAAAACTTAAATTATTTTTTAAAAATATAATGAATGTTCAAAACCTTAATTAATTTCAAACTATTAATTCAATTTTAAAACTATCTATTATTGTCTGAATTTAATTAATTCAATTTATCAAAAGAAATTTTACTTAATGAAAAATTAATTACTTTATAATTAATCTAATTCAATTAATTTAACTTGATTTAATCCAAACATGATTTAAACTTAATCCAAGTTAAACTTAATTCAAATCAATTAACAAACTTAAATTTTACTCAATTCAAATCCTATCATAAATACATTAAACTTGAAATTATATTAATTCTATATTATATAAATTATGCATCTCTCACAACATATAAGCCTACCATGTTTGGAAATCTAAAATAGGTGAGATGCTAGGAAAAATTAAAGATTTTTTAAATAAAAAGTACTTTGATTTTTACATGCTAGAACTCTAGGAATATAATTATCCCCTTAAATCATTAAATTAATTACTTAAAAAGTTTTTTAAGGCATTAATTAAAGGAGAGAAAAAGGGGAGTTAAAAGTTATGTATTTTCAATTGTATTGATTTTTATAAAGTATTGTATTGATTTTTTAAAGAATTGATTACAAAATTAAGTGTTATTTTAAAAAGTGAAGTCTTTCAAAATAAAGTAATTTTTTATGTTCAAAGTTAAGTTCTTTTTTAAAATTTAAAAAGCTAAGTATTTTTTTAAAGTACAACTACTAAATATTTGGCTATGTAGTTTTTCAAAAGTATAATTCCTTTTTAAAACTAAGTATTTAGTTAAGTAGTGTTCAAAGCTAAGTATTTAGTTAAGTATTTTTTAAAGAAAAGAAGAAAAGCTAAGTATTTTTTTTTTTTTGAAAAGAAAGTTAAGTGATACTTTTTCAGGAGAGCTTAAAATTAAATTTTGTTTTGGAAAAAGATTAAAAGTTAGTTTTGTACTATTTTTACAAGTTAATAACTTTTCTCTTTACTTAGTATTTTTTTTATATATGTCAAAGAGAGAGAAAAAGGTGTTAAAAGTTAAGTAAAAAGTTTTAATTAAGGAGGAATAACATTTAAGGGAGAGTGAGTAACATTTATATTTATTTTTTGGCCTTGAAAAATATTACTTAAAGGCTTGTTATTTGTTATACAAATCTCACTTTATTATTTTAAATATTTTTACTTAACTTTGAACTAGATTTTCATAAATTAAAAAGGGAGAGATTATTGGTGCTAGAAGCACCAACTAATCAAACTTATATTTTGATATTGGCAAAGGTTCAAAGTTAAGCTGTGTTGTGATATAACAAGGTTGACTAAGTGTGCAAGAAGTTTTAAGTGATCTTAGGCAAGGAGAAAGTCATAGTTGAGGCTAGACAAAGAAGTCCTAGTGGATACTAAGCAGGTGGAAAGTCCTAGCTATGGCTAGGTAATAAAGCCTTGGTCCATGGGACTGGGCAAAGTCTTGACAGGTTGAGGATGTTAAACAAAAATCCTAGGGTCAAGCACACTAAGTGAAAGTCTTGGAGGTCACAAACACCAGGTGGAAAATCATAGGGTCGAGGATACTAGGAGAAAGTCCTGAAGTCTCGAATGCTGAGTAAAAGTCCAAATGGTCTAGAGAACTTGTTTATCAAAAGATAAACTCTATTAAGAAGAGTATGTGAGAATGTGTTCCCCGTTGAGGGGACAGTAGGCATTAGTTTGACCTAGGATTTTTAAAAAATATGGAAGTCAGAACTGGACAGTCCGAAGACTGTTAAATTAATAAATACTATGTTTGTATTATTGGTACTAGAAGCATTGGCTAATCAAATCTATGTTTTGATATTGGCAAAGGTTCAAAGTGAAGTTGTGTCGTAATCTAATGAGTTGAACTAAGTGTGTAGGAAAGTCCTACGTGATCTTAGACAAAGTGAAACTCCTAGTTGAGGTTAGGCAAAAGGTAAAAATGTCCTAGCTATAATTAGGCAATAAATTCCTGGTCCATGAGATTGAGCAAAGACTTGGCAGGTCGAGGACATCGAGTGAAATCATAGGATCGAGGATACTAGGTGAAAGTCCTGGGGATCACGGACACCAGGTGATAAATCCTAAGGTCGAGGATACTAGGTGAAAGTCCCGAGGTCTCGGATGTTGAGAAAAAATCCAAATGGTCTGGAGGACTGATCTGGTAAAAGGTAATCTCTCCTGAGAGGAGTAGGTGAGGATGTGTTCCCAGAAGAGGGAACAGTAGGCATCGATCTGACCTAAACTTTCAGCAAAATTCAGAGTCGGGGCCAGATAGTCTGAATATTGTCAAATGAGTTGCTATTTTTATTTCCATATTTTCTTTTGTGCTAACACTCATGTAGGAAAGAAGATATGAAAAAAGGGTCATCCAGGCACCTAGACCTTCGAGCGCTTGGATCAGGGCCTTCGAGGGAGCACTGGGTAGGCACTCGGACGGTCCAAGTGCCCGAATCGACAAAATTCATCTTCAAGCTGAGTTGGAATGCGATAACTGGCCAACCCACATCAGCGATCCAGGTACCTGGAGGGGGTCCTGGTGGACATTGATAAACTTCTAGGATAAAGTTTTGACGAGAGCTCACTATGTCAGCACACTCCAAGCACTGGGGTGGAATCTAGGCACCCAAATGGGGCTATAAAAAGAGGGTTTGACTAGCAACTTCAAGACATCAATTTGAACAAGTTTCTCTCCTGCCCAAACATTGCTCCGATGATGACTATGCTAAAGATCTCTTCCTCTAAGTTGTCAGTATTTATTTTATTATTCAAGTTACTTGTACTTAAATTCAATTATATTTGGAATATTCTAATTGATTAGTGATTGCCTAATGAAAGTACTCTCATGTGTGGGCCTTAGAGTATGAGTCATCATAGGCTCCGAACCAAGTACAACCTGGCATTGTGTACGTTGTTTGTTTTCCTTTGTTTAATTCTTCTATGTTTACTTGATTGTGTTTTTCGAAAGACGTGAAAAGTCACGAGCGCTATTCACCCCTCCCTCTAGCGCAACAATCCTACATGTATTATACTAACTATATGTTGCAGGGTATCTTTATATATTTGGACTAACATATTTTATAAAAGTTGAAATACAAAAGTTAGCCTCAGGTGAACAGTGCTCAAAGCGCATCATAGCAACTCAGAGGTGCCTTGGATCTGGTGTAAGGTACCCTGGATAGGGCAGAGGTGCCCTTGCATAGATAAACCTTAGGGATAAGGTTCTCATCATGGGGAGGCACCCTGGAGCTCATGGAAGACACCCTAGAGCACATGAAAGGCACCCTATAGCGCATGGAAGGCACCCCAGAGCGCCTAGGAGGCATCCTCCAGAGGATAAAGACTAGAAATTACGGGGTTTATCGCCACCAAGGTTTAAGGTATAATCTTTGCATATGGAGGTGCCTTGGAAGCAATGGGAGGCACCCTCAATGCTTAATAAAAGCAATGCTCGACCACGAACTCAACACAACTTCAATTAACAGCTTCTTTCTTACATGCTGCTCTAAAGATGACTCTACGACTCTGGGATGCGATTCCAACTATCGAAAGCCTGGAATTTCTAATCCTTAGTTGTCAGTATAATTTTAGTTATAGCATTTAAATTATTATACTTGTACTTATTTAAATTATTAGTGAATTACCCAAATTAAACACTCAATGAATGTGGACATTGGAGTAAGAGCCATTATAGACTTTGAACTAAGTAAAAAAAATAAAGTGTTAGCGTTTGTTTTCTTTTTTATTATCTTTATTCTATTGTGTTCTCTCTTTGCTCAGAGTTTTTACAAAATAGTAAAAAATCCATGAGTGATATTCACCCCTCCCCCCTCCCCCCTCCCCCTCCTTCTAGTGCTTGTGATCCTACATGTGTCACCCAAAGCAAGCAGCCAAATTTTTCTAGGAAGGCACATGGCATGATCGTACCCTTAGGCACAACCATGTCTCGTTTCTCAGAGTTTCCCATGGCTCGGTCGTGCCCTGAGGCAAGACCGTGCCATCTTCGCCAGTATAAAACACAACCTACTCATGCCTCAAATTTTTGAAGACTGCATGGCCAAGTTGTACCTCAAGGCACGATCGTGCCACTCTTGACCATGGTTTACACACCATAGTCATGCCTCTAGCCACAACCGTGTGGCATGAAAGGCAGGGGTCATGCCCCTGCCTAAAAAGGAGGTTTCCTCCCCTTTTTGGAGACATCTTGGATTAGGGGTTCTTCCCCTCTCCTTGGAGGAGAGTTTTCCCTTTTGGGAGACCCAAGAGATCATATCCAAGGTTTTTTCTGACCATCTTCCAACGACCTGAGGCTAAATCCATCATCCGTCCATCTCTAAAGCAAGGATTGGTTCCCAAAGACCCCAATCTTCACTTAATTAAGCTTTCTTCTCCTTTCTCATAGATTTTAGTTGTAGTTTGCTTTCATTCATGACTTCGGGTCTTAATTATTTGTTTATAAAGTTGATCTCCAAATTCTAGGATGTAGGAAGTAATTGTAATGTGATGTTGATATAAACTCTATGAATTTGCCAATTTCCTAGTTCAAGGACTTGTTTATGCCTTGTTCTTATTTCATTGAATGTGTATAGTGATTAATTTCTTATATGCATTGTTTAGTTGAATAGACATAAAGATTGTTCTCCATGTAAAGAGAATTCTCTAGATCGTATAACTAAAGGGCCTTTAGTGATAAAGGGTATCCTTTTAACCAGACTTTTTAGAGAATTGTCTTGAAATGGAGATCAATTCTGTATAGGAGTTTATCTAATTAGAACTTAATGGATTTCAGCCAATTTAATGTTAGGATGCAATCTATATAATCTAGACCATATGATCGGGGGGCCCTCATATGACAGGGGATATCCCTTTAACCAGACTTTCTATGTTACCTCTTCTACTTAGTGGCATTGGAACTCAATAGTGTGAACACTTTAATGTAACCATTATGAGGGTTGTATCGTTATTTAGTTAGTTTCCCTATAAGAGCATAAACATAGAGGATAGGGAATAAAAAATTCATAAAACATCAACTAGCATTAAGTTGAAACTAAAATCCTAGAATTGTTTTTCCAACAAGAGTCTTGACTCACTTGCTCTCTTGATCTCCTCTTTTCTCTCTCTCTGTTCTTAACCTCAAGTTCTTAAACTTTCAAACAATTTCATCATCTAGATAATTCACTTTACAAAATCACTAATGCTCCCATGGGATCGATATTTTTATTATTTAATGATTAAACCGTGCACTTACGGTTAGACAATAAGTTTTTGGCGCTATTGTTGAGGACTATTTCGATTAACATTAGTTGACTAGTAATTTAGTTACTCTAGATACTTTTATTTTTTGTAAATAAAATTCTGCATTTTTCTACATGTCTATCATGTTGTAACTATTATCTTTCAGATGGACATGTTCTCCCTGAATGCAAGGATGAATGCTCTAATTCAAATGTTTGACCAAATTACTGTTGTGAATTCTCCTAATGTTTATTATCAAATTTGTGGTGCAACAAGTCATAGGAATGATGATTAACCAATACTATTTGATCACGCATATAAAATACATGAAGATAGATAGGGGTACCCTCCCCATCTATAATCAGTGGCTGGAAAAATATTATTATGAGGTTTGCAAAGTAATAGGTCATATAATTGAAAATTGCATCAAAATATGTAATTTGGAAACATCTTTGGATGATCTCAACAAAAAGATGATATAATGACCTCATCACATTCTCATACATATAGCCCTGATTAGAGGAACCCTCAAAATTTTTTCAAGAATAATCAAGAGGAGAATATCTATTGACCACCCTCTCAGTGTGATAGAATAGAGAAGATGATGGAAGGCATCATAAACTCACAAGTTCAAATGCACGAGGAAATCAAGTAAATGAATGCTAAATGCATTAACATACCCTCATCATGTGTTAGTATGTCAACTCATCTCTCAACTTGGGAGGACCCTTAGATGAGCAGAGATAATGAAAATGAGCTTGAGGAGCATCAAATTGAGACTTTGACAAAGGAGTGCACTACTCAAATTTAAATACCTCCAATTCTCAAAGATCTAGAAGAGTCTTCTTTACCCACATCTAAAACCATATTCGATGATTTACTTTCTTCGGTAATTGGTAATAGTGAGATTTTATTTTATTTATCTAAAGCTACTAACCAATTCTTTTTCGAGCATATTAGTGATAGGACATACTTTGCATAGCAATCACATGGACAACCTCTTGACGAACCTTTAAAGGAGAGCATAGTTTTTAAGAGACTAAGAGCCCTTGGTAAGAGAGTTTTGAAATATCTTACTCTACCACAAATGAGATTTAGATGAACTAATAATGGGTTGAGCTAATGACCTCAAATAAGTACTTCTTGGGAAACAACCCAAGTTCTTTCTTTCTTTTGTTTGAGTCTTTATCTTGTTTAGTAGTTTTAACTTGGTGTTTTGTTTAATTTAAGGGTCAATAACATCTACGAATTGGTCATGGAAGTTGCCAAAAGGCGTGGAATTTATTTGAAGAATACTTGAAGCTTGGGTCATGTCTTTTCCATAGGCCCTTCCACCCCATGGCCGTGTCATTTGACATGGTCGTGTCTTCTTTCACAAATTGTCCCATGCCACGGCTGTGTCATTTGACATGAACGTGTCTCCTATATAGCATGCCCCATGTCTTGGTCGTGTTATTTGACATAGTCATGTCTCCTTTCAAAGATAGTTCCACACATAGTGGTGTCATTTGACACGGTCGTGCCTCCTTTAAGGGGAGCTGCCCTTTCTTTCTTTTTCATAACTCTATCTCCTACTTGGTTTTTCTTATTTAATCTTCTTTTTGCAATATTCATAGATGTGGAGGAATGTGAATATCTCACAGAGGGGTATTTTTAACACATGAATGTCTCTAACGTTTGACACACATCTTGGTAACTTCTCTTACTTCAAACCTCCTCCACATTATTTTTTATTTTCATTGGGACAAACAAAGATTTAAATTTTGGGGATGTATATATGTTGGGTTGCAGTTTAGTTTTTGTCATATTTTTTTTTTGCATAATAAAAATTTTCTAGTTGTATCATAAATCACATTACTGCTGATTTGTTCTTAATGCAAAAATTATAACACACTTGTTATGGACTTATGCTATTTGATCCTTCATGGTAATATATTTAGTGAATGATTTTTCTCTATCTTTAGTAGCATGAAGTGAGCTATATTTTCATTAAAAATATTTGAGTGATGACCTAGTTTTAGGATCTCCTTTCACTTTGCTTAGTTTGGATAGTAGATAACTTTATAAATAGTCATGATTCATAAAACTTGTTAGTACTTGTGTTTCCATGATGATCTCTCAAACTATATTTTAGTTATTGGATGAGGTTTGGATCATGCCAGCTCACTTAAAAAAATCATTATCCCAACATATGCATTTGTATATATGCATTTATGTTAGTGCTACATCTTTAAAACACAAAAAAAAATCATTCGAATAAGGCATATAAAAAATAGTTATCGTGAGTGGAACCTAGCAATTTACCCCTTTGAGACCGAGTTTGGTTACTGGAAAAATAAATATTATGTTTCTCTTATTTCGAGCACTCCTTTGAGACAATGGATAGTTTAAAAGAGATGAACTAAGTATACAGCAGGTAAGTGTCTATCGTCGGGAGTACAAGGAACATAGTTAGATGATGACTTGACTAGATATAGAGATTAAAATTTGAAGAATTTAAGTCACTCATCGCACTGAGCAATAAGGGTATTAATTCGGGTGGGTGTGATGGGGTTAGGGTTGAGTCAAAAAAATTTTAAATCTTAACTTGAACTCGAATTCAATCTAAAACTTCTAAACCTGAATCCAAACTCGACCAATCTTAACTGACCTAAATAGCCTAAAAAACCTGATTCAAAATGACTTTTTCTTCCAGTAATGCTTAATATATGGTCTCCTCTTAAGCGGATCATGTCTGGTATACCTCTAAGCTCAAGGCACTCCCAAGTATAACTTGGATATTCATCCCTCGGTCTATCTCGACCTAGTCATACTCAGCGTTGATCTAGATATCCATATCCTATCTAGATATCTATCCGATCAAGGACTGTTTTCATATTAATATACTCATTAATCTATGAAACTTTATCACTAATTGTATATGTACAGAAAAGTGAATAATTAATGATAAATACTTTCCTTTATGAAATAATTATCAACAAAATATATAAGAAGTGTCTTGGCATATAAGTGTATATACTGACAATCTTAACCTCACAAGCTCAAACACGTTAGTACATCAAGCAAATGAATACTAAGTGTAGTGGCATAGTCTCATCATGTGATAGAATGTCAACTCTACTCTCAACTTGGAAGGAGTCTCAGATGAGGGAAGATAATATAGATGATCTTAAGGAACATGAAATTAAGACTTTGACAAAGGAGTTCACTACTTTAATTCGAATACCTCCAAAGCTCAAGGATCTAAAAGAGTCTCCTCTATCCACAACTGAGATCATGATCAACATTATACTTCCTTTAGTGATTGGAGAAAATTTTTTATAGCATGTACCTATAGAAGAATCACATAGGCAACCTCATGATGGGCCTTTGAAGATGAGCACAATTGATGAAATTCTAAGAACTTTGGGCAAGAAAGTCTAGAGGTGTCTTACTCCGTCTAGAGCAAGGTTTAAAAGACACTTCATTGGTAATCCCAATAAGGGGTCGAGATTATGACTGTAAACAAATACTTCTTGGGAAGCCACCTAAGTTTGTTTTTTATTTTTTTTAAAGTTTTTCTTTTGTTTTATAGTCTTAAATTTTTGTTTTGATTTTTTTTCAAGGGCCAATAACATCCATGGGCTAGTCATGGCAGTCGCCATGTGCATGGAAGGAGATGGAGAGAAAAGAAAGGCATACCGTGCTTTAAAGGCACAGTCGTGCCTATGCATTTTGAGTTGGCTGAAACTAACATAGGTGTTGGTGCAATCGATATCTAGGATTTCGATGTTTGACAATATAACCAAGGGTTCACCCAAACAGGACTTGATGTTTAAGAGAGAGAAGTCTAATCAGGACTAGATGAGT